>SNQJ01S0096074.1:0-25223 GCA_010110895.2 Picea sitchensis
GTTCCATGCCGACCACAAGACAAATCCTTCCATGTTAGGGACCTTAGACTCCTCATGCTCCCAAGTTTCAACTAGATAGATAATATCAATATCACTCGGGATCCAACTTATCATAGGACCTTTGTGCCATGGAAAGCCACGATAATTCCAAAAAAGGATCCCGAGTGTAAATTCCTATTTATTATTATCCTTCTGGCCTCTATCCCTAACAGAGTAAACATATATATATATAAGACACCCAAATTAACCCATGAGAAAAACTAGTCTCTTGAGTTTGAAACTGTACAATATATCAAAAGTCCCTATTGTTGTGATTCTTTGAATATTTGTGGATGTAAAATCAAATCAAATTTGCTACTTTCACGGGAACTATTCTCTCCCTCACTAATAATCAATAATAATAATATTTTTGGCTTATCTGTGCCAACATACCATCAATTGTTCTCTCCCAAAATGTTATCAATTTTGTTGCTTCAAAATTTATTGTTCGGCATTGAAACACTAATTGAATTAACTGGAGCGCGTCAATTTAGTTGCTTCAAAATTTCAATGGAGCAAGTCAACTAAAACCATGGTATAAACGATATACAATAATTGAATTAATTGGAGCATGTCGATTTTGATTTCTCAATAAATGTAAAATGAGGTTGCATCCATGTTCACCAGTGCAGAGTCATCTCTGCCCTCTTCCCAAATCTCCACATCCACAGTTCACTTCTATGCTTACGAAAGGCTTAAAGGAAAACTCGCTCAATAGGTTGCAGTTGATGTTAAACTACACATACCATTTCGATGATTAATATGAGCATCCTAAAATAAAATGTAGAGCATTATGTACATCGTATAATTCATTTTGCTTATGATTACATACCTTTGAAGGTTAATGACAACTCTGTATGCAGCGTGCGGTGAGCATTATGGCCACTTGACCCCGATTCTAATTATGAGCTGTTGTTATATTTTAATACTTCCTTTAATCAATGAAGCCTTTTCCCAGTCGTTGGCACAATTGCTCGACTACTCCCACACCCCACTACAGTTTGGGAGATTGAGACACATAAAGTGTCTTCAATGAGGTCAAATGCTCAAAATTAGGCAGCATCTATAAATTGGAACACTCTTGCAAGTCAAGTCGTTGAAGGCCGGTTAAGTTCCTAATCAACTCTGGGAGCGTCTGCAAAGTGGAGCACCTGCGCAAGTCAAGAAGTTGGAGGTCGATCAGATTCCCAACCGAGTCTGAAGAGTCTGTAGAGTGGAGCACCCGTGCAAGTCAAGACTTCAGAGTCTTGTCAGGTTCCCAGTCGAGTCTAGGAGCGTCTGCACATTGGAGCATCTGTGAAAGTGAAGACGTTGGAGGCCCGTCTGGTTCCCAATCCAGTCTGGGAGCATCTGCAGAGTAGAGCACCAGCACAAGTCAAGACTTCAGAGGCTAGTTAGGTTCCCAACCGAGTTTGGGAGCATCTGCAGAGTGAAGCACCCACCCAACAAAAGACTTTGGAGGCCCATCAAGTTCACAACCGAGTTTGGGAGCGTCTGCAGAGTGGAGCACCCGCACAAGGCAAGACTTTGGAGGCTCGCATCTGCAAAGTGAAACACCCATCGAAATAAAGACTTTGGAGGCCCATTAGGTTCCCAACCGAGTCTGGAAGTGTCTGTAGAGTAAAGCAATCTTAACATACGATGGTCAATCTTCATCCACCATGATCTACTGCTTGCTAAAAGGAAAGATTGATCTCACACAGTCAGATATCAGACAATGCTTTACATTTATTCTTTCCATTTATCGGCATTCACCCACCATGAATTGGGTGCATTCATAAATTCAAATTTTGAATTTGGATGGCTCTGCACTGTATATTTGTCGCATCAAGGAGAGCGTTTAAAATTTCAAATCTACTCGTAGTGTCATGGGAAATGCATACATGCCCATTGCCATGTCATGTTGATGATGATGGTATTGGCATGGGATTTGGAAATGCATCCATTCATGCTATGGTGAGTAGTACACCATGGATGTAGCGATGGTGTTTGATGCACATCACCCGACTGACAGAGTCTTAATGACTCTATAGCCGGCTATACAGGATACAATACGACAAGTTTGTAACGGATCACGATCACCTGGAGCCTTTGGAGGAGGTACTAGTTGGAGACGTGAAAGACATGGTCTTCGACAAACTCAAAAGGTAGCATATTTAGCTTACTCCATAGATATATGCATATGGTAGGATCAATAATAAACACATATATGCATAAGGAGGATCCACATATCGAAACATTTATTATTGTACACATATCCATGAGATTTAGTAGTCATCTAAGTCATCATGAGATTTAGTCATCTGAGTCAGCATGCATTAGTTGCACACATTGCCATGAGATTTTGTATATGATACAATCCAAAGGCACTAAGCTCACTATTAATTTTTTTAGTTTTGTTCATTAGTAAATTTGTATCTATATTGTAGTAGCTCAACAATTAGTTTGATTCTAGTCCAATGTTCCTTCATCAAGCATTCAAATTCTAGAATTTGGATTTGCCTCTTTTGTTGTACAAGGGTGTCCATAACCATTGTGTAACACACCCAACCCCTTGGAGGAACATCTAAGGGATGGGGCGTCGAAGTTTCGCTTTTCCTTGGTTCATTTATGGTCCCTTACTAAGCAAAACCCTCTTCTTCTACTCACCTGAAGTTTACATCTCACACTACGCGCTGAAACCAACTAGCGGGATCCTCCTCGTGACCTCAGGTTGAAAACCAGGAGCTAAAAAGTATGCTTAGCAAAGGTTTTGGGACTTCAGAACTCCCAGAATTCGGGAGTTCCAACGGTGTTGCATGACGTTCCTCCCGAAGGTCGAATTCTCGGATCGCCGAATAACTGAGGGAATCAACAGTCCACATCATTCGCGGAGATCCTACGGTTGAAAAGGGGGCTTTAGAGATATTTCTCGTTCCACCACGCGATATCCCCGAAGTGTCGAACTGACGAAGTTACGAAGGGCCTCGAGATTTCTCCACGTGGCCAACAATCAACAATGATGATTTATTCCGGGACTCCGGGCTTCGGGAGTCCCAGAGGGTTAACACACTCACTCCTCCGGAGTGTCGGGCTAGTGAAGTTGTGAAGGAGCCCGAGATGACTCCATGTGGCCCCGACCTTTGTGTCCTCATGCAGATCTATGGCACTACACTTCAGACTTCCAGACTCCCGGAGTCCTAGACTGTCGAAGTACCCACTATTGCATGGGACGACGTGTAATACACAATGGCGAGTATAGGTGGATCCCGAGTACCCTACCTGTTAGATGAGCCCAACGCCGGAGACATGGCAAGATAAAGCTTACACTTGGCCCCTATAGGGGGTGACATGTGTCAAAGTCTAATGGGCCCATGGGGTCTACAGATGCACAAATCTAGGTGACACGTGGCGCGCGTAATGTTGGTCTACGTCACCTTGAATGATGTCAGGATGCCACATCATCTTGGATTGATCGTTGCCCAACCCTTTGATCTCATGGTCAGTAAGAGTCCATGTAGTCCTCAGATCCACGACCTCCATTACTTTGGGGTTTAGGCCTTCGGGGAGTTCGCGGTGTAACTTCCTTGTTTTCCCTGGAGCGGTCAGCGCCGGGCTGACCTCGAGCTATATCTAACGACCAAGGGAGATCTCGAAGGATCCCTGGATCTATGATCCACATTAAATCGCCATTCCAGGCTTTGGGAATTTGGGTATTAACATTACTCCACTCTCTCGAAGTGGAACTTCGACGAAGTTTCCTTGGCGTAGATCTGACGGTCGGGGGAGGTCCCGAAGAGTTCCTCGATCTACGACCCTTATCACTTCGTCGCTCCGGCATTCAAAAAATTTGGCGTTGAACCACCTCTATCCTTCCGAAGTGGTCAACACTGGGCTGACCTTGGCAGGGATTCGACGGTCAGGGAAGGTCCAGAAGAATCCTTAGATCTATGATTCTCGTTTCTTCGAGACTTTGATGTTCGGGGAGATCGATGTCATATCCTTTCTATTCTCCCAGAGTAGAACTTTGTCGAAGTTCCCTCAACATAGATCCAACGATCAAGGGGTCTCTCGGATATCCTCGAATCGGTGGCTCACGATAACTCGCGACAGTTAAAGGGGTCAAGGTTTATTTGCCACGGTTAGGGAAACTGCTAGGTGCCGGTCGACCTCGTGGAAAACCGTGACATCTTGTTGCCTTCGACCGGTTTACAAAAGGATGAGGTCACGATACTCTGGAACTCCGAAGCTAGAAGGACTTAGCTCCTTTCTGGTCTAACACTAGGTTCCCAGACCTTAGTCGCATGGGTCCTTCGAAGACTCTTGTGGGCTACGCGCTAATTCTTTTAGTCGTAAAGGAGTCAATGATCTGTACATGAGCCCTTGGTCATATGAAGAGGGGTCTGAAGGAAATTCCCTTCTTCCACAGGGTTTGAACTTTACATTCCCGCTAAAGTAGGTTTGAGGGGTCGACATAACTTCAACATTTCAGCAAGTCCTACCCTGATTCTCCTGTAGATTCCCATCCCATGACTCTCTAGTGGCTAGGTCGAGGTGAACAAAGGACCATTTGAAAATAGGGGTTCACAGAGAGATAATACATAATTCTACCTTTAATCATTCAATACATAACTCAATCATAACCATATACATGCATTCAATCACTATTTCAATTTCAACACACAGAGTATGAAAATACTTATCAGAAGACCAGAGTTTGTGAAGCGACTGCTGAAAAGGGTGACTATTTCCACCCAACCATAGGCACAACCACTCCTGACAGATTTACTGCTGGCTACCCCTTAGCTAGACCATGATGCTATGAGAGACTCTTTTCTCTTGCTCAATGACAGTCGAGGATGAAGGTTACTCTCCTCCTCCTACATGATCTTGGCAACCGGTTTTCTCTATAACAAGCAAGAAGGTCTGATCGAGTACTTCCACAGTCACTTGTCAGCCTCATTTATCAACTTGTAACGAAAAACCTGCCCATGGCTTCTTGTGCCCAGAACAAGCTTATTTCCCAGTTCTTCCTCGAACCAAATAACTGCAAAATCGCTCTTTCGACTCCGCTCTCTTCGCAGATCCGCTTGCTTTCCTTTCACCTCTACCCACAAATTATCTCTTCCTTTCATTTCTCAGCAAGGTTGCGTGGGTTCGAATCCCCAACTCGTGGTCAGGTCTGGAAGTCTAACAGATGGGTACTCTGCCCCATCTCCTCATTAACTCCTGAGGAGGGCCTTCCAACTACCAGCCTGACTGGTAATTCATTTATGGGTAAGAGAATTGTTGAGTAATTACATCCAGTAAGGTACTGGTTTGGTGAGGGTCATCTTAACCATTCTCGGTCTTCCCTCACCATCTCTCTCATAGCATCCGGGCACACAGAGGGGGTTAGAGGGGGGGTGCAGGGGCATTGCCCCCGAAAAAAAGTTTCTGCCTCAGGAAATGTGTCACATATTTAGGTGGTTTTTCGACACATGGTTTTTGCCAATGGTTTTCTATTTCTGGTTAAGGAATTAGGGTTGTGGACTAATCCAGGTCATTGGGTTAGGGTTTTGGATGCTGCTGGCTCCTATATGTATATTGTATTGTAAATAATGTAATACATATGAATGAATATAAAATATGTTGGTTTTCCCGGTTTGGTTTTCCAGGGGAAAAATCTCTGTGTAATGTTTGTATTTGCCATTGTATCTTTTCTGTTCTTTTATTGAATATCTGTTTGCAGTAGATATTGTACAAGGTTAGAATTTACATTTGGTATCAACGCTAGAGGTCACGAGTTCGATACACACTCGGCTCGAGCTGAGGGGGAGATTGTTGCACGAAATTGCAAGTAATCAACGCTCCCCGGTGTATCGTGACAAGGGACTAATCGCCTCTCGTGGATCCTTGAAATCTGGCAGCGGTGAGTTTAGCAATCACCTGCGGGTTTTGGTGTAACGATAGCCGTACTTCCAACAGGTCTATCTTGATAAACCCCCCTTTCAACAATTATGCAACACTCATCCATTTTCTATTAATAACATAAAACACATACATTGATCTTTTATACAAAGGTTCATCAAATCAAACATTCACACATACCTAGTCTGTCATAGTCTCTTGACCAATTATAGTTATATTTACAAACTGGGGGAAACATGGGTATTACACATTGCATTTTGAGATATGCGATGATGTTCATTCTCATGTACCTTAGTTGTCACCAAGATTATAGATATCCTTTTATTGTTGATAAAATCCTCATGCATGCGCAATACTTTGTGCATTTCCCAAATTTCCCTAAAATTCATGACCTAAAACTTCCTTAGATGCCCAAATAGGGGGTAGATAGTAAACACCCAAAGGAACAATTCCAAAAGGCCAAATTGAGCTTTCCCAATTAGTAGGCACAACAAACCAAATTGAAATGTCAACCTAAGAGGGAAAATACATACTGGACGTTAGATAATACAACAAACACAAGAGAAAGAGTGGTCATAGGCAACCGGTTTGAATTTTCATTCATGAAATCAATCAAAACCTGTAGAATGGGATTCAAAACCTCCCTCAACAAGAGTATAACCAGAAAATGAAACAACCTAAGACTCATGTTTCCAAGGTTGTGAAATAGAGGCTTCAAACAAACACTAACACTCCAAACAAGGAAAAGGACAAAAATCCAAATAAGCACCAATGCATAGCATGAGACCAAGGTAGAAACCACCAAAGGCTAAGCCAAAACTAGAAATTCTAGTTGAAGTAGAGCTGATCACTGCTAAGTCTCCTTGCCAAATGAAGCACATGCACTCCGAGCCATTATCCCACCGTTCCCTTACATAAAATCTCCGCAAGCTTTAAAATGTCGATTGAACATATAGGCTAGGGATTGAAGGATCAAATGAAGCATAACCCTTGAGAGAGACGAGTAGCGTTGAAACTAAGACGACTATATTTGTAGGAGGTGAGATGGAGGACCAACCAAACCAATGATCATCATCTTCTACCTAGGTTGAGATCTTAAACAAAATGAGAATACCTTACTTTCCATCCAAATTTTCAAAGAGAAAAGTTCATGGAACCTGAAATTGATATAACCAAAATCTAGTTCTTTCACTTAGTTTAATACATATTTATACTAAATTAAATCAGAAAAAATATTTATATAATTTTAAACTAATTAAATAAAATATAATCTTAGGGATGAATTGTTTTGTAGCTATTACCTTGTTAATCAAAGTAATCAATTTTAAAGCAAATCATCCAAACAGATTGTATATACAAATTTGTTGGCTTAGCAAATAATGTGTAGGTCATTGATATTATTATTATTATTTTTTTTAACGATAAATAGGTCCCGGAAACTCACCAATCCTACCCGTTGGTGGATGGTAACAATAGAGAAGTGTGCTCACGCTCTAACTAATTGTGCTATCCCATGGGCTTGTGTAGGTCAATGATCCGCGTAGTTGGGAGGAGGGAGCCGTAGATTAGAGTTAAGATCGGACGGTGAAGATGAGATGAAATTGCTGGCGCGAATCATTCAAATCTAAATCATAAATCTTTTAAGGTGAGTGGCGGGGACTATAAGACCGAGAGGTGGTTAAGTAAAGGCTTTGCTTTTCATTAGGGTGAGCGTTGCTCTTTTGTTTTTTTGAAGAGATGGCCCGAACAAAGCAGACTGCCCGTAAATCAACTGGTGGTAAGGCACCTCGAAAACAGCTGGCCACGAAGGCGGCCAGGAAGTCTGCACCGGCGACGGGCGGAGTGAAGAAGCCTCACAGGTTCAGACCCGGCACTGTTGCTCTCCGGGAAATTCGAAAGTACCAGAAGAGCACTGAGCTTCTCATAAGAAAGCTGCCCTTCCAGAGGCTTGTAAGGGAGATCGCCCAGGATTTCAAGACGGACTTGAGATTCCAGTCGTCAGCGGTGGCGGCATTGCAAGAAGCGGCGGAGGCATATCTTGTTGGGCTCTTCGAGGACACCAATCTGTGCGCCATCCATGCGAAGAGGGTTACCATCATGCCGAAAGACATCCAGCTCGCTCGCCGCATCCGTGGAGAGAGGGCATAATCATGCAATGCCAATGGTGTGTTTTCACACCACCATCTGCTGTTTCTTATAATTTGTTCTCCGTTCTTTGCTTCCAGTTCTTGAAAATCGTTTCTAATCTTCATCTTCCGCTGCTTGTAAAAGTGCAGAGACAAAAAGTCAAGTTCCCCCTCTGTTATACTCAAATGCTTCCTCTGTTATACACAAATGCTTTGTTCTCCGTTCTTTGCTTCTGGCTCTTGAAAATCGTATCTAAAATCTTCGTCTTCTGCTTCTTGTAAAAGCGCAGAGACGAAAAATCAAGTTCCTGCTATGTTATGCAAAAATGCTCCATCTTCCGCTTCTTGTAAAAATGCAGAGACGGAAAATCAAGTTCCTGCTCTGTTATACAAAACCTGCTTTCGCGGAAGCCACATACGAAGGTATCAGAGCCAGGTTTCGATCCTGGGACCTGTGGGTTGTGGGCCCACCACGCTTCCGCTGCGCCACTCTGATGCGCTGAGTCTTGCTTTTGTTTTATTTTTTCATGCTTTTGTGACAGGTCCAGGTAAATACATCACAATTTTTTTGTTTGAAAAAAGCAAAAAGAAAATTAGTATTTGGGTCACAATTACGTTTAGAAATTTTGATAATCATAATGATTATATCTCGTGTTCATTTTTACCTCTTCTTAATGTTTTTTAACGTTTAGAAGAGGGAAAACTTCAATATTTATCCATGGTTAACTAGGAGACTTACTAGATTGCCATGTGTGTGGGTGAACCAACTTGAATTACACCAATATTTAATCTTTGGCTTGCTATTATCCCATAATGAATGTACCAAATTAAAGAGCCCTGAACTAAGGGTGATTTTGTAGGGCCATTCTAAGGATTTGCCTAGTTAATTGTTGATTCATGTTGAAATGTAATGTGCTTGATATCCACTTAAGTAATAATTTAGGTAATGATTGTAAAGTCTTGAATCTCGTTTTTAACTAAGGTGTGAGGGTTAATCTTAGTTGTTTGTTTGACCCATTGATTTGTCTCCTTGTTCAAGTCCTTTTCAATATGGAATGAGATTAATGAAAGAGTTAATTTTTAACTTTATTTTAGTGTTCAAGTCCTTTTCAATATGGAATGAGATTAATGAAAGAGTTAATTTTTAACTTTATTTTAGAGATGTTATTTTTTATTTTTAATATTTTTATTTTTTTTGAAATTTTGATTGTTTAATAGTAGATTTGTCAACATTGTTTTAATGATGGTCATTGAGTCCTTGAAGGTTGAGAGAGCTTTAATGTTTTTTTTTTTTGGTTATAAATAGACCACACAAGAGCATATGCTTTAGCTAAATTGTTTGATGGATCACTTAGGCTCTAGGCATAAGAAGTTATTAAAATTCCTTTGGAACCATGAAGACTCCCCTTGGCTCTTGCCACCCTTGAGAAGCTTCTTTTGAAACCATAACCAATTATAACCAATTAGAGTTATTTATTTTCCCAAAGAAAAAAAAATGTGATTTTATTAGAAATAAATAAAATTACATAGTTAAGTTCAAAAGTGCTCTCAAATCACTTGATAGAATAACTCTTCATACTTTCCTCTTTAAGCACAATTGAACATTATATTAGGGATGTTGCATTTGTATCTTATCACAAATAACCATGAAAATTGCATCATTTGAACTATAATCTTGAAATTGACCTTTGCCTTATGCAAAATTTGTAGTAGTATAAATTAGATCCAAGGTTCATGAGTATATTCACTTGTGTGCCCATCTTAGAGTATTGATATAATCTAGTTTTCTTGATCTAATCCTAATCCATTTTTTGATAGTTTGTTTGTTATATTGTTCTTGTCTTTCCATATGTGAAAGAAATAGGCTTGTGAGAAAGTTGTAAATAGATGTACATTATACAATGGTTGTAAAGTGAAATTCTTCAACATTATTTCTCTGTGTATCCACCAAATAACCAAGAGAAAATAATCAAATATTTGAATTTGTGATACACCAAACTCTTGGGCTAGGATCAAAACTAATTTAAGAGCCATCAATTTGTAGTAATTATTAGTTTCTTGACCTATTTTAGTTTTGAACAAAATGCTATGACTTGAAGATAGATATAAAATTCCCCTTGATCCTTTGTTAGGAGGAATCCTTTGTTAGGCACCATCGAAGTATATGCCCATGGGATGTTTTTATTAATTACAAGAGCTTGGTAAACACATTTGAGAGCTAATGTCTCTTTTCCTTCAACATTTTCAGGTTCATGGCTAACTAGACTCTCCAAGCTATGTTAAGAGGAAGGGCTTTGATTTTCTTGGTATCTTTTTTTGTATACCAAGATCTAAATGCCTTTTCTAGATCTTCACCTTCCTAGGCATTTCTAATCCAATCATCCTTTCCACCTTTTTCCATACCTCTTTTATATAAGGTCATGCCATAATTAAATGTACAATGGTTTCTTTTGCTTGTTGATGTAAGCTACACCAACCAAGACCAATGAAAATTTTCTTTTGTAGCACTTTTCAAGTGGGAGCCCTATTAACCCCATGACAATTTTGTTTTTTTCAAGGGCATTTTAATTTTCACATGGTTCTCCACCGCCATACTTGTTTTCCCTCCCTTCCTCAATAAGAGCTTTGTAACCTACTTTGGGAACATAGGTTCCAATTGATTAAGTGACCATACCAATTGATCATCATCTTCTCTTATTTTAACATTATTTCCTTTTAATGTGTTATTGTATCTCTACCATGCCTTGGCATATTCTTCCCCTAGCCCAATGATCTCCCAAGTCAACCATTGTTGTTGCCAATTTGTTGAGCTTTGCTAGTTCACAACTTGTCTAAGAGTAAAATAACCTTTACTTCTTATCTCCTGAATCATTTGAGGATGTAATTTGCGCATTCTTTTGTTTCCTACCCATGGATCAAGGCCAATTTGTACTCTTTTTTTTTTACCAACTTGCCAAATTAACCAATTGCCCACCAAATGAAATGTCGAGTTGACAACTTTTTAGATAATTGAGGAATTATGAAGTTGTTTTATAGGATTCCTTACCCAATCCTCTATAGAAGTAGGAGAAATATATTTGGCTCTTATTACTTGTACCCATAGTCCTTTTCCTTGTATTAATCTTAGACATTTTTTGTTGTAAGAGAGGTTTTTTTTAAACCCTAGCCTCCATTTGCTTTTGGTAAAGCCAACTTTTTCCATGAAACCAGAACAAGCCCTTTCTTCTTTTGATTGCTTAACTAAATAAATTTGTAGCATAATATTTTGATGACTTCCAATACACCTTTTAGAACCTAGGCAAGTGATATCCAATATATTGGGATTGCTTTTATTAGTACCAAATGACCCCCTCTAGAGAGACATTGGTTAGACCATGTATTTAACTTTTTTTCCCACTTTGGCAATCAACCATTGCTAGTCACATTTTTTGTATGGGTTTGGCTTTAGATAGAAACTCAAATATTTCAACTTGTGATCTAGATCTATCAATTGGTAGGGAAACAATTGAGTAAAATAGTTCTTTTCTTGCTCAGTTATACCCCATAGGGATATCATATATATTTTCAATGTTTATTATCATACCTATAGCCTTACAAAATAAATCTAATATACCTTTGAACTTCCCAATTACCCATCTTGTGCCCTCACCGAAAATTAAGATGCCATCTACGAAAAATAGATGTGTGATATTATGAGTTGTTCTAATGTTTATTAGGCCTTTGAAACTACCATTTTATGAAGCCTCTTTTATTAACCTGCTTAGCCCCTCAACAATTAAAAGGAAAAGTAGAGGGGATAGGGGACACGCTTGTCTAAGACCTCTTCTTGAAACCTAAAGAAAGGGGATGTTGCCCCATTTATTAAAATAGCAAAATATACTAAAGTAATGTAGCTCAGTGCCCATACAACAAATTGATGACAAAAACACAAGTGTATATCAATAAGCTTAAGGTGAAGCCAACTTACCTTGTCACATGCTTTGGATAGGTCCACTTTAATCGCCATTGATCTTTGGTGCTTAACTTTGATTGAATGAATGATTTATTGAGCTATACCAAGTGCCTCAAGTATTTTCCTTCCCTTTAAAAACCCAAATTGTTTTCCAAATATTTGTTTTGATAAAACACTTTTCAATTTACTAGAAATAATCTTAGAAATGATTTTATAGATGCATTTGAATAAAGAGATTGGCCCAAATTTTTCAAAGGTTGTCGGATTATCATCTTTATGGATCAATGCTATAAAGGTTGTGTTCTAAGCTCCATGCATTTTACTCGTGGTTCTTGTAGCCTCCACCACCTTTCTTAAGTCTTCTTCTATAAAATCACGACAATCTAAAATTAATTCCATAGGAAGGCCATTTGGCCCTGTAATTTTGTCCTTTTGAAAGCTTTGTAAGATTTGATGCAGTTCTTCTTTTCCTAACTCCTTCATCAAGGCCTAATTGTCTGCATGATTGACAAAATTGGGAAAGAAGCTTGATAGCCTAATTACCTTTGCTACTGTAACTCTAGAGTCCTCTTTGAAGAGGGATGAGAAATAATTGATTCCTTCAACTGCAATATCCTTGAAATTTGTTGCCCATGTACCATCTCCCTTGTCAATTTTCCATATTAAGTTTATGTTTTTCCTGTAGTTTGCATATCTATGAATTTTTTTTGTATTCTTATCACTTTCTTTTAGCCACAAGGCTCTACTCTTGAGCCTCCATTCTTTCCCTATTTTTAGTAGTATGCTCCTCTTTTTATTTTGTAGGAGCTTTACCTCAAGTTTCCGATCCTTGCTTATATAACCAAAACCATCATTGTTGTAAAGTACTTCGAGGGGATCCTCCACTTTAAGATTCCTATCCTCTTTTTCTTTTTCTCTCTCCAATTAAGCAACTACCTTTTTTGCTTCTTTTAGGTTTTGGTGAAACTGAAAGGATGCATATTCTCTTAAGCTTTCATCATAAGGTTTCTAGCCAGCTTTGAGCTTGTTTACCAACTCTACCTTGCTTTCTCTTGTGCAGGTGCTACTTTCATAACTACTTGATTATGGTCAGACTCCCCTCCCAAGGTGACCCATTGTTTATCTGAATGACTTCATCAAGGAACACTTTAGAGATCAAGAATCGATCAAGCCTCTTAAAAATTCTAGCTTCTCTTGTTCTCTCGTTCTTCCAGGTGGGAGTTGGTTTAGTTGGTTCAATATCGAACAAGCCTACTTCCAATTTTCTTATAAAGCAACCTAAAAGACAATCGACTTGCATTGTAGGTCCCCATACTTTTGGAGCTCCCATGGTAAAGTCTAAGTCTCCCCCCACCACAATTAATCCATTATGTATGCATTCCAGTTTAAAGAACTTATCCCATACTCCACCCTATCCATGCAAGATCCATATACATTCAAAATAGAGATATATTTCCCAAGATCTAGAGAGAAAAGGGAAATCCCTTGTCTTGTAGGAAAAGCCCATGAATTAGTAAGAGTAAAGGAACATTTCTTCCACCTAGTAATGTTCCCTTGTGATCTCCCAATGACATCTATAAAATTGAATTCCCAACCACAAAATTTTTTTGAAAGTTCTTGAGTGATTTTATCTCCATTAGTCATGATTTCTTGTAGCAAGATAGTAGATGGTTTTATAGTCTCTATTAGCCACTTCAAAGCCAATTTTTTTGAGGGATTGGCCATCCCTTAGTAGTTTAGGGTCAATAAAATCATTTGGGACCCTCATAGGGGGCATTTTCTCTAAGTGCCCCTATCAAGGATAATTGTTTTCCACATTTGATTTCTAAATACGCTTGTTTTTGTGCTAAGGACATGTAGGACTTCTTCCTCTATGATTATCTTTTTGACCTTTCTCTTTAAGGAAACCCAACCCCCCTGCCACCTTTCCTAGGAAGTCAAGAATACCTTTGCTCTTGGGTCTAAGATTATATTTTTAGGGTTTCAAGGGATTTGTATCTCGAATGTCTCCTTGGAATTTGTATCCAGTTTGCAAAAACCCCTACTTGGGCATTTTCAATTGCCAAGGGCTTTCTAATCCTAGGAATAGGTATGAGAGTTGGGGTGTTAGGAATTTTTATTCCACAAAGACTGGGTATAAAATCACTCGTAGATTCCAAACTTTTGGTTTCTACCTCTAAACCCTAAGTCCCAAAAATTAAATTTTCAGAGGATTTCCTTTTATTTGAAGAAAGAGCTTGTGTGGACTCACTCGATTGTGTCATGTAATCCTTATTGTCACTTTTGGCATCCAAACTAGGTTCCTTATGTTGGTTTGTGATGAAAGGTTGATGTTTTTCTTCCAAAGGTGTATCTCGAGGACAACCAATGGTCACCTTATCCCCCAATTCCTCCTTTTAGCTCGATTTATGGATTTTCCCCAACTGTTCCTCTCCCATACCTCTCTATTGCTTCCTCTAAGCCCATATCTTCCTCTGACATGGAAAGTTACAATTGGATGCCAGGTGCCCATAACTGCGGAAACACCCACACCTGAAGCGTATACCTTCATAGTCTAGAGTTAGATGAAATAAGTCTTCACTTCTCCTAATGACCATGTTCTATGCCAATCCTTTACTAGTCTCGAGAACCGCTAGAATTCAACATAAATGGTTTCTTTTTCTTTATTTCTAAAATGAATTTGTTTGAATAAAATATTGTGATTTTGATTTTTTTTCAACAAAATTTGTTTTTTTTCTTAATTTTTATTTATTTAGGGATGTTTTTTGTGCCAATTTAATTATTTTCTTAATGTAAATTATCAAAAAAGAAATGATAAAAAAATGATCAAGTAATAACAATTTTAGTTTTAGGAGTCGATTTTTAGTGTTTTATTTGTGGTGGTGCCAGTGGTCATTGTCACGATTTCAATTAGGTCATAGGTTTAACTCCAAAAAAAAGGTGGTGCTACTAATATCATCACTTTTCGATTTGAGGGTCAATTTTAGGTTTTGTTTGCAATGTTAACGCCGCGATTTCAAACATGTCGCAATTTTAACCACTTCCAAAAAAAGGGTGCTACAAATAGCACGACTTTTTGAAACATGGATAAAAATATCCACTAAATGTGACCTCTAAAAATAGGAGAACTCAAGAGATTTCTTGTTAAGTTGGTAATTTTGTTAAATTCCTTGTATCGGGGATTGAGGAGCCACTCAAATGTTTTAGCTCTAGAAACTCTTCAATAAACCCTACCTTCGTTACGACTTCTTTTTATTTAAACTTTTCTATAGTAGGGGAAGTCAAGTTCTCTATAAGAATCAATTGGAGGAATAATGGTATCAAAGCAATTATGCGGTCGAGTTGAGTCCATGTCCTTGTCTATCCTATGGTTTAAAATCAAAGGATCTACGTGATCTATTCCAACATGCTTCCTAGGTAGTGTATGCTACCTTGTATTGAAGAGCCTCAAGAGGGATATCGACTCGTCCAGTCAATCCTCCACTCTCCAAAGTCTCAACCTTACTACCATGGTTAGACAACTCCCGAGTTAGTTCATTTATGGTAGAGACTATTTCCTCCTCCAATAGGTGCGACCCAAGCTAATATAACCTCCCATAATCCAATATGTTTCCAAGTGGGACGAAACACGAGTTAGACCATATATGTTTACCCTCTAGTAGTTAATTTGTATAATCCAAACATTCCTCCACGTTCGAAAAAAATTCCATGTATGTTGTCTTATAGCTCCCTCCTTACCACTGCTCTTTTGTTATGGGATTCGATTTTCATTTCCAGAACTCCATTTTGTCCTAATGGATCCTCCATCTGCATGTCCATGCTTTTGTTAAAATGCACAGTTACATGTTGGAGGGATTCCAATTAACCAGAGAGAGACCTTATGACCCTTCGTAATTCCATTACCCCACAGTTTGCACACCTACCAAAGTGGATGGGATCATCCATGAGCACGTTGATTTGGAGGACCTGTAGTAAGTCGAGATTTATGATGCCTTTGCCACTAATAAGAAGAGAACCATAACAACTGCCTCAACCAATGCTGGCTAGACCACGAAACGATTACAATGAAACTTGCATTGAGAGGCCAAACCATATGCCATCTAGACCAAATATCATAGATATTAGTTTGAGAAAATCCTTGATCGTGCACATATACTGTCCCACCCGCATTAACATTCTCAATAGAGGGTACTTGTTTTTATGGGAAGCAACGAGGGTGGTTTATTCAACGTCCCCTTCGCTTCATTGCCGAAGAAGGTGGAAAATTTCATTCCCGTGCCAAAATCTCAGATATGATGACATGGGATGACTCTTCTTCTATATTTTTAGGTGGAGTTTTGGCACAAGGAAAATCTGAGGATGACCCTTTTCTGGTATGCTGGGTAGATGCTTGGGGCGCGGTTCTTTGTGGTCTCGACATGACTGTTCTGTGGCATTATTAGGTGGAAGGGGGCCTACGTTGGTTCTGCCTTGTTGTTTGTAAGAAAGCAGAGTGACCGTTGGAAAAATTGAGGAGACCGGTTGGGAATTAGGGGGATTGCAACTGCTGCAAGCATGAAGTTGCGGGTGAGAAGGCGAAAAAGGGTGTTCTTGTTGGTTTGATGCAGGAAGGTGTAATGAATTGGGGGCACAAGCACAATAAATCTATCATAAATCACGTTGAATTGCACACTAGCTAACAAGTGGTCCCAAAAGACACAATTTTGACTTGTATGCATAGGGACCAAGCGACAATTAATGAATAAAAAGATGGAAGGCAAGTATTTGACTTCCATGAGAAAGAGGGATTACCTTCATTCTAATTTCATATACTAATTAAAAATGTAGCAGTCGATCACACACATAATCCCAACAAATTTAGTTCTTGGGGCCTTCCAATTAGGTTGTCAATGAAAATTAGACTGATGTATGGTTCACAATTTTTCCATGGCAATGCTGAACTTTGGTTGATGAATACACAAAATTATTTCATTCTACAACTATATAAATATTATTTTACAAATAGCGATATACAACCATACCATTTTTATTCACCATAATGTAAATGTTCTTTGAACTTCTCAATGCTGCCATCAAGAACATACTTGATCTTGTATATCCACATGAAAGTCACCACTGACTTCCCCTCAGGTCTCGAAACCACCTCCCAAACATCATTCTTCATGATGGAATTGTACTCTTCCATCATGATGTCTTTCCAGACTTGCTGACCTGTTTCCTCCTCAAAAGTGGAAGGCTCAGACTCTTTGATGCTACTCACCATCGCAAGATAGTTGCAAAACCTTTCAGGAGGTTTACTCTCCCTCACAACTTGCCTGGGATTCCCGAATGAACCTTATTCTTCCTTCAAAGTGTCCTGAAGCCACTTGGGCTTCCTCTTCTCTGAAGTAGCACCATGTGGAGGGGAAAGCAACACAAGAATATAGCTAGACTTGATGTTAGACATATTGAAATTCTATTTGCTGCAAGCAATCTCCAACTATTTATCAACTTGTGAGAGATGATAGACAATTTTTACTTCAAGATTAAACACTTTTGAATTGAACTTGGGACAATTCTATGTGTTTTTTTCCAAAACGGATTATATGGCATGGGTAGGAAATATCCAAATATCAATGATCCTAGTCGTGGGGTGGAAGCAATCGTGGATTAAGTCGACTTTATTTTGCTTTATTTTTTTATTATTGTTCTTTTTAATATTTTTATTAATTAGGCAGATTTTATTTTATTTTTTATTAATTAAGCGGATCAGATAACATCTCATCACACTCATTACGTGCGGAGTGAATAAACCACACAAGTTTAGGCCCGACACTGTTTCTCTCCGAGAAATCCGAAAGTACCAGAAGAGCATCGAGCTTCTCATAAGAAAGTTGCCCTTCCAGATGCTTGTAAGAGAGATCACACAGGATATCAAGATGGATCTGAGATTCCAGTTGTCAGCGGTGGCAGCGTTGCAAGAAGCGGCAGAGACATATCTTGTTGGGCTCTTCGAGGACACCAATCTGTGGGCCATACATGCCAAGATGGTCACCATCATGCCCAAAGACATCCAGCTCGCTCGCCGCATCCGTGGAGAGATGGCATGATCATATATAATATACTTATCACTATAAATGCCAATGGTGTGGTTTCATAGTAATTTGTTCTCCCTCCCTTGCTTCTGGTTTCTGAAATAACAAAAAATAGTATAAAAAATAAAATAAAAAAGCAAAAGCAAAGTTCATACGCTGTTCTAAAAATGATTGCGGAGAAAGCCTCATCTGAATATATCAGAGACAGGTTTCGATCCAGGGACTTGTGAGTTATGGGACTGCCAGGCTTTCTAACTCCACTGATTAATGTAAAATTAGGGTCACACGTTTCTTCAAGTCCTCCACAACCACAACGAATTCATAGAGTAATTTCATTGTCTAATTGTTTATTTGTTTGAGGTCAATGATTTTCATCGGTTGTTCTAGGAGTCAGAGTTACAAATACAATATTAAACTTATTTATTGACGGGAACTATTTATTTTTAACAACTCGTCGTAAGTTTTCATAATTTAAAATTTTAGGGGGAAGGGAAGTGCATTACACTTTTATTTACTCTCTTGAAATATTAAATAGGTCTAGGTTATTTACTCTCTTGAAATCTTAAATAGGTTTGGGTAGTTTTGTACATTACATTTTTATTACTCTCTTGAAATCTTAAATACGTATTGGTATCAATTTTACATGTACCAAACATGAATTGTTAATCTTAAAATATTACTNTAAGTATCAAATTTATATATGAGTAAAATGAATTATCAACTTTAAAGTCTTGTTTTATGGTAATTGAATGATACTCCATGTCAATTTTTCATGTACTTAATGGTTAAGAGTGGGCCTAATGGTTAAGAGCATGTGTTTCTTCTTTGGAGGTCACAGGTTCAAATCCAGAGGAAGGTAGGATATGCACGGAGGGGATCCCTTATCCCACAAACAAGGAGGTCTCATACACCAATTTGGAAATATTACACTATAATGATTAAAATTTGTTTGAAGTTCAAATCTTTTTCCATGCTAAAATTTTACAATGTTATGCTTATATATTATAGCAGACTTGAAATACAATGTTATGCTTATATATTCATTGTTGGAGAGTGATTTCATTTCTTATTTATTTTTAAGATTAGGGAGTGATAATTCAGTGGGAGACATGCTTCTAGTAACATCTCTCATGATGTCTACATCTTAAATTTTTTGTTTGCAAAAACAAAAACAAAAATTCTGATATTCAGAATAAATATATTGGAGCTTTCTTACCTTTTTATGCCATTGATTATAATACAATTTCTTAGTTTTTGAGACTTCTTTTAAAAATGTAACCAATCGATTTTTATAAAAAATAAATGTAATTATTGTTCACTTAAACACTTTTCATGGGTTATTTGAATTTTTTTAAAGAATGACATGTAATGTGTGTATTTAAGTTTTTTTAAAATGATATGTAAATGTTCTTTGAATTTATAATTTTTTTTGGAATTTTTTTAGTGGAGAATGTTTAAATATATATGTATATCTTGTGTATTTTATAGATGATGGTATTTATATAGATTTTTGTTGGTGATTGCATTAAGTTTAAATCACTAAACTATATAAGTTGGTTAATTGAATTTTGTTTTCAAATTCATTTATCAAAATGAAGGATATTTAATAAATAAGAAATTAAACAAGTTTCACTATAAATATATATTACAACAGATTGCCAAAAAAAAAAATAACATATTTTCCCATACTACATAAATCCTACAAATTATATTTTCATTATACGTACAATACAATTTTTTTTTAATAAAATTTAGAATTTCTATAAAAAAACATAGATATTAAACGTTTTTGCATGTATTTTTTTCTTGTAAGATTTTTAATGTTAGATTTGTAATTTAATTTCTCTTCATTTCCTCTAGTGGGATTGTTTTAATGATTGTTCATTATGGATGTTACTCGGGATATTTTCTTATTAAAGTTTGATTTATTTCAATGATATGAATTTTAAAAGAACTATACTAAGTATACTCTAATTTTGATAGAATAATCACATTTCAAACTTAACATTGAAGTTAAAGAAAATTCATTCTATGTTATTAATTCTAAGTCAAAGAAAATTTGAATATTCTCAATTTATTATCATCAATCTCATTGCCATCGACTTACTATTACCTATTTCATGGCAAAAAGTAGTTGTTCCAAGTTTAATATGTTTCTATTGCTTAGAGGAATCATGATGAACACCATATCCAACTCCAAGGTCGATTTTGGGAGGGGCTTCCCCCAAGGTTTTCCTCATTCCCTTCCAAGTTTTTCTTCCATTTGATACTCGGGGACAATTGATGTAAAATGTATCTTGTAATAAACATCGAATCAATACAAAGAATTTGAAAAAAATAGAAGATTTGGCTTCGAAAGTGAAGTTTTTGGCTATAGAAGTGGATGGGGAGGTAGGGATATTTATAATTTTTTGTGCCCACTTTGGGCTTCTTCCGTGATTGCTTTTGCATTACATAAGGTCCTTTTGGCAATTTGTTGATTCTTCTTCCCTTGTTTGTGTTGGAGCTTGTTGGTCACCGTGGTTTCTTCCATTTAGTTGTATTTGATCGAGCCTATGGAGTCTGTGGGATTGACCACAAGAGACTAGGAACTGTGAGAAAAACCAAGTATCATATTGTAGTGCATATCCAAATCCTTTGAGAGTTTATATATTCTTCTGTTTCGGGCTTCAATTTTCATTTCCAGAACTCTGTTTTGTCCTAGTGGAGACTCCATCTGCATGTCCATGCTTTGGTTCAAATGCACAATTACGTTTTGGAGGGATTCCAATCAACTAGAGAGAGACCTTAATACCCTTCGTAATTCCACTACCCCACAGTTTGCACACCTACCAGAGTGGATGAGATCATCCATGACCATGTCGATTTGGAGGAGGACCCATAGTAACTCAAGATTTATGATGCCTATGCCACTCATACAAACATAGCAGAAACAACTACCTCGACCACTTCTGACCATTCGACACAACGATTATAGCAAAACTTCCCACTGAGAGGCCAAACCATATGCCGTCTAGACCAAACATCTTCGATATTAGTTTGAGAAAAGCCCCAATCGCCCACATATACATTCCCACCCGCATTAACATTCTCAATAAAGGGTACTCGTTGTTATGGGAAGCAACGAGGGAGTTTTAATAAGCCTCCCCTTCGCTTCATTGCTGACGAAGGTGGAAAATTTCATTCCCATGCAATAATATCAAATATGATGGTCTGGGCTAGCTCTTTTTCGATATTTTCATGTGGAGTTTTGGCATAGGGAAAATACGAGGATGACCCTCTTATGGAGTCTTGGGTAGCTTCTCGGGGCACGGTTCTTCGTGGTGTTGGTGCGACTGTTCTGTGGCATTACTGGGTGGAAGGGTGTCCGCCTTGGCTCTGTCTTGTTGGTTACAAGAAATCGGAGAGACCCTTGGAGAAATTGATGAGATTGGTTGGGAATTGCAACTGTTGCAGGAACAAAATTGCGTAGGAGAAGGCAGAAAAGGGTGTTCTTGTTGGTTTGATGCAGGGAGTCGTAATGAGTTGGGGGCACAAGAACACAAGGAGATGCTTTGGGTGTGAAATTTCGGACTTAGAGTGGCAGTCGAGGAACAAATAAATTGTGTCTTTGAAAAATAAGTCGGCCATTTCAAGCATGGCAATGTAGATTAGAGCGTTGTGAGATGCGAGAGAGAGGGATGCAACCTTAATTGTGGGATCCGTGAGTTTTTCATAGTCAAGAAACTCAGGAATTAAGATGGGAAAGCATTCAACTCAGGCACGTTGCCAACAAACTATAGATTTTAATTGGAGCGTGACTCAAGATGGGGTTCAGGGATCTGTTGGGTCAAAATCAGATAAAGAGGGAGAAAATGTGCTGAAACATCTACCTCACATGGGCATGGACAATGTCAATGTGACCACCCTAAACATCGAGCCTAAGCTTTCTCAATTGCATTCTTTTCTAATGTATTGTAAATTCTGTTGACTATTAGGGGTCTATGCTAGGATCTACACATTTAAAATCACTTTGAGAAAAGCCCCAATCGAGCACATATACTGTCCCACCCGCATTAACATTCTCGGTAGAGGGTACTCGTTGTTATGGGAAGCAACGAGGGAGTTTTAATAAGCCTCCCCTTCGCTTCATTGCTGATGAAGGTGGAAAATTTCATTACCGTGCAATAATATCAAATATGATGGCCTAGGATGGCTCTTTTTTCGATATTTTCATGTGGAGTTTTGGCATAGGGAAAATACGAGGATGGCCCTCTTGTGGAGTCCTGGGTAGCTGCTCGGGGCATGGTTCATTGTGGTGTTGGTGGGACTGTTCTGTGGAATTATTGGGTGGAAGGGTGTCTGCCTTGGTTCTGTCTTGTTGGTTACAAGAAAGCGGAGAGACCCTTGGAGAAATTGATGAGACTGGTTGGGTATTGGCGGAATTGCAACTGTTGCAGGAACGAAATTGCAGGGGGAAGGCATAAAAGGGTGTTCTTGTTGGTTTGATGCAGGAAGTCGTAATGAGTTGGGGGCACAAGAACACAGGGAGATGCTTTGGGTGTGAAATTTCAGACTTAGAGAGGAAGTCGAGGAACATATAAATTGTGTCTTTGAAAAATAAGTCGGTCATTTCAAGCATGGCGATGTAGATTAGAGCGTAGTGAGATGCGAGAGAGAGGTATGCAACCTTAATTGTTGGATCCGTGAGTTTTTCAGAGTCAGGAAACTCAGGAATTAAGGCAGGAAATCATTCAACTCAGGCTCGTTGCCAACAAACTATCAATTTTAATTGGAGTGTGACTCAAGATGGGGTTCAGGGATCCGTTGGGTCAAAATCAGATAAGGAGGGAGAAAATGTGCCGAAACATCTACCTCACATGGGCATGGACAATGTCGATGTGACCACCCTAAACATTGAGCCTAAGATTTCTTAATTGCGTTCTTTTCTAATGTATGGTAAAGTCTGTTGACTATTAGGGGTCTATGCTAGGATCTACACATTTAGAATCGCTTTGAGTCAACATATCGATTTAGCTAGCAGAGCATTCTACAAGGAGGATGCAACTTTGATAAATAATACAATTTTATTGGATGTGTTCAGAAATTTGATATATTAGACTGCTGACCAGTGCGACCGCAACATTTTTCTAATAGAAATACAACGATTTCAGTGAAAAAAAAACAAAAAAATCTTGATAACTTAGAAAAATCAATTATAAAATATCAATGGCACATTTCTTCATACATAGAAGATCTACACCTTAGATTGTTTTTATCACCATCCCAAACGAACATTCAACACACTTGAAAAGCTCCTTAACAAAAAAGGACAACCGCATATTTATCAAACATAACCAACATGGTTGTTAAGAAAAAAAGGAGCTATCTAACGCAAAGACCATATTTATCAAATATAAGCGACACACTTATAAGAGTCACATAGCTATGAAATATGTCCAAAATAAAAAAAGAGTGGAATTTTACATTAACATTCACGCTTATTTTAATAATCAACATAAAATCCCATTGTTTTCCATCTATCTAGAAGTTTTCATAATTTTAATGGGAAGCAAGTTTGTACATTCCACTTTTATTTATCGTCTTGAACTCCTAAAAAGGTCCAAGCATCAAATTTACGTGTACCTAACATGAATTATCAACCTTAAAAGTATTACTCTATGGTAATTGAATGATAGTTGGCATCGAATTTACATGCACCTAACATGAATTATAAACCTTAAAAGTATTACTCATATTTGAAGCTTCATCTGAATATATCAGAGCGAGGTTTCGATTATCGGAACTGTGGGTTATGGGCCCACCATTCCGCCACTCTGATGCACTGTGTCATGTTACTTCACTGCTCTTTTGGCTTAAATAATATTAGGGTCGAACGCTTCTTCAAGTGTTACGCAGCCACAATGAATTCCCACGCTAATTTGATTGTCTGTTACGGTGTTTGTTCGTAGACCGGGATTTTCGTTGGTTGTTCTACCACTGGAGTTTTATTGATGAGGTTGACTCGAAATACAATATTATACTTATATTCATTGTTGGAGAATGATTTTACTTCTCATTTATTTTTAAGATTCAATAGTGATAATTCAGTCAGAGACATGCTTCTAGTAACAACTCCCCTAATATATACATCACAATTTTTTTGTTTGCAAAAACAGAAACGATAATTTTGATATTCACAATAAGTATATTGGGGGTTTTGTTACCTTTTTATGCGAGTGATTATGGTATAGTTTTTTAGTTTTCTTTTGAATGTTAGATGGCTTTTTTCCCCTCTCTTTTATCTTTTATAAGTGATCTGATTTACAAATTGTGAAAGGACATCCATACGCATTGAAACTAGAGGATTGTGCAATAATGGAAATCTGGACCAGCCTGTGGCTGAGAAACCGCAACCAAGGGGAATATAAGCTGTCAAAATCACCCAGGGACATCTAAGCCATCAAAGTCACCCGAGGATGGCACTTGGCCTCGACCACACCAACCTTTATCAGGGTTGGATTTTTCGATGTCTCCTCCCGATAGCGACGGGTTTCGAACCTGGATCACCATGAAGAACGAGGCCCCTCGAAACCGATAGCTCTAGATCGGGATTTGACAAAGCCCGTGAGGCTTCTTTTAAAACCATAACGAATTGGGTTTTGCGTGCAGGATTTTATCAAAAACAAATGTAGCCGTAATAAGTGCAANTTAAATGAATGGCATGTCATGTGTGTATTCAAAAGTTTAAAAATTGATAAGTAAATGTTCTTTGAATTTGCAATTTTTTTAAAGAAACTTTTTCATGGGGAATGTTTATATATATATCTATGTATGTATTTTATGGATGATGATATTTAGTATAAAATTGTTAGTGTTGATTATAGTGTTTAATTTGGTAAAGACATTAAGTGACGGTGATATCTTGTTAAGTACATTAAGTGAAAGACACATAATTAAGATAGTTTGCTTGGATCATTTGTAAAACTTCTTGCATGAAGTTTAAATCACTGAAGTCTACAAGTTGGTTAATTGAATTTTGTTTTAGAATTCATTTATCAAAACCAACAATATTTAATAAATAAGAAATTAAACAAGTTTCTGGCTAAACATATCGTACATCAAAATGGGAAACAAAATTAATAACATATTTTTCATCTACAT
>SNQJ01S0096075.1:7682-20242 GCA_010110895.2 Picea sitchensis
GAGTGACATTTGGTTCTGAAATACCGTGGGGCTCTACACAGATACATCCAGACTGAAATGGATTTTCTGGACATCTCATCACTCGGTGCTGCTTATCGATATGCTGTTAAAATTGAGCAGAAATTTAAGCACAAAAATGAATAGGAATTCGGGTCTGCAAATCCTCAACAACCAAAGTATGACAAAGACGGTCCTAGCAAACAGTCTCCCGAATATCAGTCCAAGACACAGGAAAAGAAAGGTCACGGGAAGACAAAGAAGGACACCAGAAAATGGTGTTATTTCCACAAAATCCCCTCGCACAACACCAATGAATGTCGCTCAAAACGGTCATTGGTGGCCGAGATGAAAGACAAGGAGATGAACCTTGATTCATAATTTGATTCTGAACATATTGGTAAAGGACAGATCATTGACGCAGACCCCACTGCTATTGTCATGATCACAACAATTCAACCAGAAGAACCAATAGATCCTGAAGAGGGGGAGCGCCTTTTTCATTCACAGATGTGGGTGAAGGGTACCCCACTGCATTTTATTGTTGATAGTGGAAGCCAGAAAAACCTCATCTTAGCAGAGGTCGTCAAACAGTTGGGATTGTTGAAAACACCACACCCACATAAATACAAAATCAGGTGGCTTCAGTAAGGACGAGATCTCTGTGTCAGCCAACAGTGTTGATTTTCATATGGCATACAACCCTTCAAGGATGAGGCATTATGTGATGTTTCCCCACTGGATGTCTATGACGTTTTCTTGGGCCAACCATATATGTGGAGACACCATGTTGTTTATGAGTCTCGACCCCGTAGTGTCATTATTACTTTGGGGGGTCATCTCTACAGAATACCAGAGGTAGTTTGAACTATTGTTCCACCTAAAAAGTGTCGCAAGGTAGTATCTCATACTGCAAAATTCATCTTCTTCACAATCTGTTCAAAAGTGGAACAAAAGGACACTGCAACCACTACAACCTCGCCCCTTGCACCTTCTATCCAATAGAAGCAGGTCGACAAGGTTGCAAAAAAGAAAAAAGATTCCTTCTACACACCTTCCTCTCATGTAGCTCAACTTGTTGAATAGCCTCAGCTTCAACAGGTTCATGACAAACTTCCACAAACTAAGTAGCTCAACGTCTCCAACAATACAGGCAGCTCACAAAGATGTAGATCCAACAAATGCTTTTTAATCTCCCCTGGGAACTCAACGCAATGGATACCATTGCTTCCTAAGGAGGGAGGATTGATCCAGGTGGATATTGGTGGCCACCCGCCTTTTCCAACTGTCTCAAAACAGTTTTCTGGCAATTTTGGAAATTTACTATTTTTAGCAGGTTTTAACTTCCGGGGCCATTTTGAGGGCCCAAATGAAGGTTTTCCGAGATTGAGGTTCTCAATTATAGTCAAAGGCATGATTGAGCCCCCAAAGTGAATCTCCTCAATGATACCTTTCCAATGATCTATCACACGCCTAAAACGAAGATCCTATGCAAAAGTTACGACCCCGGGAAGTTGATGTACTCACTTACCCAAACAGGGCCCACATGACTTTTGGCGCTTCATCTCCTAGGGTTAGGTTTTTGGATGTCTAGGGTTTTTTGCATTCCTGATTATTGTAAAAGGGCCTTCAGCGCCTCGTGGTAATCATCTTCTTACGAATACGAGTCGCCGTCACATCTCTTCTCAGAGATAAGCTGCCACCATTCTAGCGAGTCTTTCACTCTGTTTTTTTACAGTCTCTGTACATTTCTTTCATTAACAGAAATCGTGTATTACTGTATATATGTATTTATGGTTGCATCTCTGATACATTTATGTTATATTATTGAATATATGCGATATCTCTGTGCATTTATTTATTATATCTTCGATCTCATTTCCTGCTGAAAATAATCCAGATCAGTGGTATCAGAGCAGGCTGCTCTTGATCATTTTTTCAGTGCATGTCCCTGACGAGGTACGAGTATAGAAAGTTGGGTCTCGAGCTTGTCTCTCTTGAAGAGAATCACTCTCACACACCCAAGAAACCCTCAATGGTGGAGGAAAAGAAAAACGACGGAGCGAACGATCCTGTCAATCTGTTGCTTGAGCAAGCTCTCACCTGACAGAGGGACGAAATGATGGAGAATTTTTCCCACATCCTTAAATGCCTGCCGATATCATCAGGTGAATATTCATGAAGTGGCCACTTTGGAGGCACCCTGCCTTTCAAGGTGCAAGTTAATTTTGATATTCCTGTATTTGAAGGACATATAGATGCAGAAGCCCTAGAAAAATGGTTAACTCTGCTAGAAGGTTATTTCTCTGTTCACAACTTTTTCGACAAAGAAAAGATCACCTTCGTACTCCGTAAAGATCTCCCTCATGTCAAACATTGGTGGGAAACTTACTGGGAGAAAATTTCCACGAAAGAGTCTAGAATATATCGGGTCGATCCCACTTGGGATTTTTTGTGGATGAGGTATAGAAGAGTATTACCCTGTTGGCAACTATGAGGACTAGTACATGAGATGGACCACACTGTGACAAGAGAGGGGCCAAGCAGTTTCAGAGTTCACCAATACCTTCCATACCTTGCGCACCAAGCTGGGTATCAAAGACTCCGAGACACATTTGGTTCTGAAATACCATGGGGCTCTACACAGATAGATCTAGACTGAAATGGATTTTCTGGACATCTCATCACTCGGTGCTGCTTATTGATATGCTGTTAAAATTGAGCAAAAATTTAAGCACCGGAACAAACGAGAATTTGGGTATGCAAATCCTCAACAACCAAAGTATGACAAAGATGGCCCTAACAAACAGTCTCCTGAAAACCATTCCAAGACACAGGAAAAGAAGGGTCACAGGAAGACAAAGAAGGACACCGAAAAATGGTGTGATTTCCACAAAAGCCCTTGGCACAACACTGATTAATATCACTCAAAACAATCATTGGTGGCCGAGATCAAAGACAAGGAGCCAAACCCTGATTCAGAATCTGATTATGAAAATACGGGTAAAGGACAGATCATTGACGCAGACCACACTGCTATTGTCGCGACCGCAACAATTCAACCAGAAGAACCAACATATCCTGAAGAGGGGGAGTGCCTTTTTCATTCACAAATGTGGGTGAAGGGGACCCCGCTACATTTTATTGTTGATAGCGAAAGCCAGAAAAACCTCATCTCAACAGAGGTTGTTAAACAGTTGGGATTGTTGACAACACCACACCCGCAGCCATACAACATCGGGTGGCTTCGGCAAGGATGAGATCTCTGTGTTAGCCAATAGTACCGATTTTCATATGGCATCCAACCCTTCAAGGATGAGGTATTATGTGATTTGTCCCCACTGGATGTCTGTGATGTTCTCTTGGGCCAACCATATATGTAGAGACGCCATGCTTTTTATGAGTCTCGACCTCGTAGTGTCATTGTTACTTTGGGGGGTAATCTCTACAAAATACCAGAGGTAGTTTGAACTATTGTTCCACCTAAAAAGTGTCACATAGTATCATCTCATACTACAAAATTCAACTTCTTCACAATCTGTTCAAAAGGGGAACAAAAGGACACTGCAACCACTACAGCCTCGCCCCCTGCACCTTCTATCCAACAGAAGTAGGTCGACATGGTTGTAGAAAAGAACAAATATTCCTTTTGCACACCTTCCTCTCATGTAGCTCAACTTGTTGAATAGCTTTAGCTTCAACAGGTTCATGATAAACTTCCACAAACTGAGTAGTGCGACGTCTCCAGCAACACAAGTAGCTCACCAAGATGCAGATCCAACAAATGTTTTTTCCTCTCCCCAGGAACTCAACGCAATGGAGACCATTGCTTCCTAAGGAGGGAGGATTAATCTAGGTGGATATTGGTGGCCACCCACCTTTTCCAACTGTCTCAAAATAGTTTTATGGCAATTTTGGCAATTTACTATTTTGAGTAGGTTTTAACTTCCGGGGCCATTTTGAGGGCCCAAATGAAGTTTTTTCGATATAGAGGTTCTCAATGATAGTTGAAGGCATGATTGCGCCCCCAAAATGAATCTCCTTGACGATACCTTTCGAATGAGCTATCACACGCTTAAAACGAAGATCGTATGCAAAAGTTACGACTCGGGGAAGTTGATTTACTCACTTACCCAAACGGGGCCCACATGACTTTTGGCGCTTCATCTCCTAGGGTTAGGTTTTTGGATGTCTAGGGTTTTTGGCATTCGTGCTTATTGTAAAAGGGCCTTCAGAGCCTCATGGTAATCATCTTCTTGCGAATGCGAGTAGCCGTCACATCTCTTCTCAGATATAAGTTGCCACCATTCTAGCAAGTCTTTCACTCTGTATTTTTACAGTCTCTGTACATTTCTTTCATTAATAGAAATCGTGTATTACTATATATCTGTTTTTATGGTTGCATCTCTGATACATTTATGTTATATTATTGAGTATCTGCAATATCTCTGTGCATTTCTTTATTATATCTCCGATCTCATTTCGTGCCGAAAATAATCTGGATCAAACACACTCTATGCAAACTCTCCACTATACTCTTTTTAAGATTTTTCGGGAAAATAAACAATTGAAACTCATACTTCTTCTTTCACATGTTTCATACATTCATCATAGAATTATGAACATACACACATCATTAAACCAAATGCATAACAGAGAAAATGTAAGCAAACTGTAACCTACCATTTAAAAGATATACACACTATTCATCACAACACACATGACTTGGATCAAAGGTTTCATATATTAATCCAAAGGCGTCTGTCCATAAGTTCTAAAAACTATCATCTTATACAATTTACCATCTCAGGATTTTCTTCTCTGCTTTCCTGTTCTTTCAACTAAAAAAAAAGGTCCCTTCTAATACAAGCGAGGGTGTATTTTTTACCCTTTTTCGCTCATAAAGTTCTAGCTATCTAATCAGGATTAAAAGCTATACAAATAAATGCCTCCATATCTGATAGATTAGAGCAACGCTCATGATCTGTTTTATAATCTCCAAAACATAAATGCAAATACATCTCCCTAGCTATTACATAAATGCTCCTTTCATTCAAATTCAAAACATTCTTCAAAATGTGCGCTGGTGCATTTCGATCTGTCTTCCGCATTTTGCACTTGCTCATGATGCTCCTGCATCATACTCCCTTGGCTGAAAAATTTCATGAATTCCTATTCATGAGATCCTACACTGTCTGTCCATGTTTCTGGATGTCTCCTTCGCTTTCCCAACTAGCATCTTCAATCGGGTTTCCCTTCCATTTCACCAAGTATTTGAAATATGTCTTCCTTTGTGTCTTCTTACCAACTCTCTGATCAATAATCATTTCCATTTGCAAATTTTCAGCTACAGACATCTGTTTGACCCATTGGACTTCCTTTCGATCTTTTGATTTCTCTGTTTCATCTGTTATGTAAGGATACAAATCTACTATGTTAAATATGGGTGATATGCCCACATTATCTGGCAATTCTATCTCATAAGCATTTGCCTCAAACTTTCTTAATATTTTACATGGCCCAATTTTCTTCATCTTCAGTTTATTGTAGGTTCCCCTTGGGAACCTTTCTCTTCTGAGATGCGCCATAACCAAATCACCAAATTCAAACTGAATTTATCTCATGTGCTGATCTTCTTTGCACTTGTACTCCTGGTTGGAATTTTCTAATCGCTTTCTGATTTCACTGTGGAGCTCCTGCATTTATGCTGGAAAATCCTCTGTGCTAGCACTCCTAAATTCGTTATGATCTAAGTATTTCAAGTCAGAGACTCCCCTTGGCTGCATTCCATACATTATCTGGAATGGGATCTGTCCTGTACTCCTGTTGGGTGAATCATTATATGCAAATTCCTCTTGTGGCAGAATCTGGTCCCACTGGCTGCGGTGCTCAGCCACCAAACTCCTCAACAGATCTCCCAAACTTTGATTCACTGCTTCGGTCTATCCATCTATCTGAGGATGGTATGATGAGCTAAAAGATAAATTTGTCCCCAACTTCTTCCATAGGGTCCTATAGAAATGACCAAAAAATTTGGTATCTCTCGATCTGAAACAATACTCTTGGGTAAACCATGAAGTCTAACAACTTCTTTGAAAAAAAGATTGACAATGTGTTGCGTCACTGGTTTTCTGACATGGTATAAAATGTGTCATTTTAGAGAATCTATCGACTACCAAAAAGATGGAATCATAACCCCTCTGTGTCCTCGATAGTCCTAACACAAAATCCATGCTTACCACGTCCCATGGCATCTCTGGTACTGGCAATGGTTGATACAACCATGTATTTTGTCTCTTCCCCTTGGCATGCTGGCAAATTCTGCACCTGTTCACGAATTTCTTGACATCTATTCTCATCCCCGGCCAATAGTATGAGTTATTCAATTATGCAAAAGTCTTATCATGGCCGAAATGTCTAGCCAATCCTACACTATGTTTTTCCTTCAAGAGGTTCTGTCTCATAGATCATTTTGGTATACACAACTGGTTACACTTGAACAATAGTCCATCTTGAACAAAGTTTTCAGTCCATTGGCTTCTATCCCTGAGAACTAGATTCTCACACGCTTCATAAGCTTCTTTAAAATCTGCATTATTTATGTACATTTCCTTGAGGTTATCAAAACCTAAGGTCTTTACTCTGAACTCTTGTAGAGTCAAACATTTCCTACTCAAAGCATCAACAACTTTGTTAGCAGTTCCAGAAATATGCTTTATAACAAAAGTAAAATTATGCATGTATTCAACCCATTTTGCATGCTTCTGGTTCAATTTCTCCTATCGATTTAAGAATTTTAAAGCATGGTGATCTCTATACAAGACAAACTCTTTCGGAACCAAGTAATGCCTCCATTTTTTTAGGGCTTGTATGAATGCATAAAATTCCTTGTCATACGTTGAATATTTCAGCTTTGCATCATTCAATTTCTCACTGAAGTATGCAATCATCATGTTGTCTTGACTTAAGACTTCTCCAATCGCAAACCCACTTGCATCACACTTAACTTTAAATGTTTTGTTGAAATCTGGCAGAACCAGAACTGACTACTCAATTATCTTAATTTTCAGCAGCTTGAAACTTTTCTCCGCTTCTTCTGTCCAATGAAAATATTTATGTCTTTTCTTGACTATATCCATCATTGGTGCACATATCCCTCTGAAATTTCTAATGAACTTCCTGTAAAAACTGGAAATTCTATGGAAACTTCTGACTTCAAAATTACTCTTCGGTGATGGCCAATCTTTGATCACTCTTGCCTTTTCAGGATCCATTTTTAACTCATTCACAGAGATTACGAACCCTAAATAAATGAGTTCCGTCTTCATGAAAGACGATTTCTTCAGATTGATCAACAACTTCTCTTGCTGCAACCTTCTCATTACTGCGGTTAAATTCTTCAGGTGTTCTTCCTCAGTCTTACTGAAGATCAATATATCATCAAGATACACGATTATAAACTTACCAATGAAGTATTTTAGGACTTTGTTCATCAATCTCATAAAAGTATTGGGTGCATTCGCAAGCCAAATGGCATGACAAGTCATTCATACAACCCTTCATTCGTCTTGAATGTTGTCTTCCACTCATCACCTTCCCTCATTCTAATATTATGATATCCACTTTTCAAATCAATCTTTGAAAAAAACTTTTCTCCACTCAAGCAATCCATCAAGTCATCCATCCCGGGTAAAGGAAATCTATACCTGATGGTGATTTTATTTATGGTCCTTGAGTCTGTACACATTCTCCAGCCACCATATTTCTTTGGACTTAGCACTATAGGTACAACGCATGGAATCAAGCTTTCTCTAACCAATCCTTTGTCCATCAAATCCTGGACTTGTCTTTTAAATTCTTCATTTTCTCGTGGCGTCAATATATACGTTGCTTTGTTTGGTAAACTCACCCCAGGTATAATATCAATGTGATGGATTATGCTCATAATGGGTGGCAATGAATAAGGTAATTCGTCCACTACTATATCAACAAATTCCTCTAGTAGGTCCTAAATTTCCTCAGGTAAATCATCTATCTTGGTACTGGTCAAGACAACTCTGGGTTTTCTTACCACAACAAACTGCATGTGTTCTTCTTTCTTGACTTCCTCAAGAAGCTCCTTCCCACTCATGAGAAGTATAGTATTTCTCACCTCTGTTTTCACCTCCTTATCCTTAATTGGCAGCAACATATGCATTCTACCATTCTTCTCCAAGGTATATGTGTTCTTTCTCCCATCATGAACAACATTCCTATCATATTGCCATGGTCTCCCTAACAAAAGATGACAGACATCCATGGGAATAACATCACATAAAATTTCATTCTTATATCCCCCTATCTTAAATTCAACTAAACACTGTTTAGTGACAGTTACCTGATGTCCTTTTTGTAGCCATGAAAATTTATATGGGCTCGGATGTGTAACTGTTTCCAATTATAGCTTCTCCACCATTTCAGTGGATACTAGGTTATCTGTACTCCCATTGTCCACTATTACCTTGCATACCCCGTCCTTGGTCTTGCAAGCAGTTTTGAACAAACTGTTCCTCTGGACTGGATTTTCCACCTCCTTCTCTGGCTTCAAGAGAATTTTTCCCATCATTAGAGATCTTCTGCCTTCTACATCTTCTGCCTCAACATTTCATCCTTGTGCTACAAAAATGTGAGCTTCACCCCCATCTCTTTTCCCATCGGGACACTCAAAATATTTGTGTCTGATTTTTCCAGAGACAAAACATTTTATTTCACCTCCTCGGCCTCTTCCTCTTCCTCTTGCTTGAGGAAACGCGTTCCTATCAACATTTTTCCTTCCTTGGGAGCTTCCTCCCCTTTTTGTTTGAGTATGGGGTTTCTTCTCTTTGCCTTAGGGATTTTGTACTCTGTTCTGGGAAACCTCTTTACCTATGCTCTGACTTCTGCCTCGACCCCTCTGACCTTGCTTACGGGTCAATTTTTCTTCTGCCTTCAGGGAAATATGATAAGCCTCCTCTACATTCCTGATTGTTACCATGCTCATCTCATATTGAATTTCATATCTTAGACCATTCATGTATTTGTAGACCTTTTCATCATCACTCTCACAATGAACTACTCTAATGTTTATCCTGTAGAATGCTTCAGTGTATTCCTTCACTGTCATCCCTTTCTGTCTCAAATTCTACATTCTCCGAAACAGATTGATTTAGTAATCTTTGGGTATAAACTTGGTTTTCATCTTCACAGCCATCCTATCCCAGATTTTGATTCTTTGTTTGCCTTTGCAATGCCTGTCGGCCTGTAGTTCATCCCACCACAGTGCTGCATGTCCTTTCAGTCTAGTGACTGTGTGCTTAACTTTCTTATCCTCCTCGAAATCCTCATAGTCAAAGTATTTGTCTAGAGCTCTAAACCAATCTAGTAGCTCCTCAACATCTAAGTTTCCTTCGTACATTGGAATGTCCATTTTTTCCCTGGCACCTATCCTTGCAACAACTCTGAATAGACATTCCTCTACAGCATCTTTGACTACAAATTCTTCTTGTCGAGCTCCGACTTCATTTTCACTTTCAGCTTCAGTGACATCTCTAGTTAGTTGCTCGTCTCTACCCTATCTCCATAGCATCTAATTGAGCACGGAGTTCCCTCATTTCCCTTTCCACAGCTAGATCAGGCATAGCTCTTTCTCTCCTTCTTGGCGACATTATTTAAATCTTCTCCTCACAAAATTCAAATCACACAGTCTTATCTTGCCTACAGTAACAAATATTGCAGTCTCTCATACCACTTGATGCAAACCCCACCTTAGCAAAGCCCGCTGACCTCCCGTTCTTCGGATCTTCCACTCCTCCTGAACCTAAATGGTTCTTCAGGTCCACTGTTGAGACCCTCTCTTACAATGCGACCACAGGTCCTTTGTCAAACCCTTCCTACATGAACTAGCGTTGGGTGCGAGCTCCTCCCTACACAATCACACAATATGACCTCATGCCAACTCTATCAGCACTTCGCACTTCTCTATTTCAGGGATGTTGGTATGAAACACCCCAACACTCCGATCCCAAAATCTGAAACTTGAAAAGGGCCTACCAAAGGCTAGCCCTTGCTCCTATGCACTCCACATGACCTTCCAATAGGAACTGGTCCTAGTCTTCCATGTGTTTCGGCTTTCGTGACTTGGGGAGTCAGCGAACAACCGCTCCTTCCCTTCTAAATCTCCGACCTTCGAAATCCAGTGACCCAGATCTACGGTCCAGATCCCCCGCCAACCGATGGTTCGGATTAAGTCAACGATTCTTCGTCGAGAGCCTGGAGAAGCCTCCTCTCATGATTTCGGTGGTAGAAACCCAAATTCTATTTGACCGAAATCAATGGCCCATGATGCGCGGGATCTAATGGTCCCGATGGCTCCTCGGCTTTCATGGTTTGGGGATTGGGAAACCAATGCCAAGCCCTTTCCTCTCGACTTGCGATCCCCGAAATCGCGAAATGAACCAACGACCCAGATCTGATTTTGATCCATGACCTCTATCACTCCTGATCTTTCATATGTTAAGTGACTCCTGCCACTATCTCCCTTGCTGCTTTGCTTGATTAGAGGGCTCTTGGTGAATCGAGACTTCTCGCTCGAAGTTCTCCACTATTCATTCAGGGTTCGATGACCCTCCAGAAATTCTTCCCATCATTAGTCCGTTTTCCCTTAGAGCTTCACGCGACCTTGATATTCTCTTTCCTTCAAGCTATTCAAAGGCTCTAACCCTCCTGAGCTTAGATTTCTTTGTTGGCTTCCGGATTCAAAGAATCCCTACACGCATATTTATCATGTTTCCGTGATAACCTTCAATTATACACGATGTTAGCTCTATGCACTCTTCACAACTGAGTTTCTCCAACCACTTTGTAGGACTGAAGAATTTCGATTCCTTCTTCGGCCTGCGCACTCCTTGCACGAATTTGTGCTTAACTCGTACTTCTGCTGGTATAAGAACAACTTTCTCCCTCCTGAGATTTATGAGATAAAACTCAGAACCCTGTCAACGCACTCTATGCAGACTCTCCACTGCACTCTTTGCAGGATTTCTCGGGAAGAGAAACAATTGAAACTCATACTTCTGCTTTCACAGGTTTCATACATTCATCATAGAATTATGAACATACACACATCATTAAACCAAATGCATAACAAAGAAAATGTAAGCAAATTGTAACCTACCATTTAAAAGATATACAGAGTGTTCAACACAACACACAGGACTTGGATCAAAGCTTTCTTATATTAATCCAAAGGCTTCTGTCCATAAGTTCTAAAAACTATCAGCTTATACAATTTACCATCTCAGGATTTTCTTCTCTTCTCTCCTGTTCTTGCAACTAAAAAAAAAAGGTCCCTTCTAATACAAGCAAGGGTGTCTATTTTACCCATTTTCCCTCCTACAGTTCTAGCTATCTAATGAGGATTAAAAGCTACCTACTTTACATTCAATACAAATAAATGACTCCATATATGACAGATGAGAGCAACGCTCACGATCTGTTTTACAATCTCCAAAACATAAATGAAAATACATAGCCCTAGCTATTACATAAATGCTCCTTTCATTCAAATTCAAAACATTCTTCAAAATGTGTGCTGGTGCATTTGCAACTGTCTTCCACCTTTTTCTCTTGCTCATGATGCTCCTTCATCAAATGCTATAATATTTTATAAATTACTAAATCTCATCCGCGACTCTATCAACCCACCACTCCGTAATTGTTGGGTGCAAAATGTACACGACCGAAGTTGGGTGCAAAATATATATCACGGAACAAACTGGACATGAAAAATGAAAAATAAAAATGAATAGAAGGATCAATTTCTAGGTACAAACATTTGTTATCATAAACAAAATCAAAATTCCTAATTTACATTTAAGAGCATTAAAAATAATATTGAATAAAATTTAAATAATTATTTATACTATTCTTTAAGTAAAAAGTATTATAACATTATATGAATTACTATAAATCTTGGTACAATGTTATAATATTCTATAAATTACTAAATTTCATGTTGCAGTGGGTTGTGGTTGGACTCGTGATACATAAACATGACTACAAATGTGAACCCCCAACTTCGCAACCCGTGACTCTGTAATTGTTGGGTGCAAAATGTATATGATGTAAGTGTTGGGTGCAAAATGTATATCAGAGAACAAGATGGACATGAAAAATGAAAAATAAAAATAAATTTGAATAATTAATTAAATAAAATTTAACAAAACATTAGCACATATTAATAATGAATAAGATATTTAATATTAATATTATAGGACAGATATCAAAAATTTAATTTATAGTTTATTTATTAATATTAATACAAAATAGTATATATACAAGTATATATCCATTTTAACTTTAGAGTCAAGAAGGATCAATTTCTAGGCACAAACCTTTACTATCATAAACAAAATCAAAATTCCAAAATTCCTAATTTACATTTAAAAACATTAAAAAATAATATTGAATAAAATTTAAATAATTGTTTATACTATTCTTTAAGTAAAAAATGTTATAGTATTATATGAATTACTATAAATCTTGGT
>SNQJ01S0096076.1:24805-45235 GCA_010110895.2 Picea sitchensis
TTACCTTTCTCTCGAATCAAATAATCACAAAAGAACTCAAGAGAGGGTTATTTATAATCACTCCCTAGATTTTATTTGATGGCATAAAAGGTAGATAGAAAAATATAATATGCACTACCAGTCTTGACAATAATATCATATATGCATCGATATTCCTTCATATCTAGTTCATAGTCTATACATAAAATTCTAAGTGTTTTGAACTTAGATAAATAATCTTGAATGCAAGGATTTTTATTTTTTTTTGTAATTAAGAAATCTTTAAATTACCTGCTATAGAATATCATATCAAAACATATAGTGTGTTGATGATATGGTTTCCATGAAAGGAAACCAACCCATTGTATCCAATGTTCAATATTATAGCCACCTAGAGAGATAAAAAAATATTACAGTATCAAAGTTTATTTGTTATCTAAATAATTTAACAAAATTATTGGTCTATCATGAGCTATGGCAATGAGACTAAGACCAAAACAATGTCCTATGATAAAAATGCAATTAGACATCATGTGGAACCTATTCATGTTGAGGAGAGGTATGACTAATCAATGAAAGAGGAAGAGGGAGAAGGATGAGTAGTCATGTCCAGAACTGGGTGTTGGATAATTGTACCAACATGCAGATCCACAAGACAAGAAATGCGTTGATTCAACTACTCAATGTTGAATTTTAGGTCTGCAATCTCACTACACATTTCAAAGATAAGACGAAGCAGATCATCTATGGAACATGAATTGAACATATACCAATGCTATGTTTGTGATTATTCCAATATTATGGGAGGGGAACTGATAGGAGAAAAGGTGTCTCGATTATCATCTAAACTATGTGGAGAAGTTGCACGAATGAAGATTGATGTTGGAGGGCCAGGGGGAGGCTCATGACCAACAGCCAAAAAAACCAAGTATGCATCCTCCCATTCAACCTTGTAGCCCCATATCACCACCACTTTATGCATCTRAATTGAGGGGTGGAGAATTTGCAGACCCACRATTATGAAGGTTAGATGAAGCCCCTGCATGATTTCTTTGACAAGTCATTCTACTATGGGAAATGCCACTTTTCCTTGAACAAGATCACTCCCTGGTTATGGGCATGAATATGGAAATAAGAAAAATGGYCTCTCGGTGGTGGAAGAATATAGTTTCTGATTCAATTTGTGGAGCATAAGCAAAGGTATTATCTTTCGGAAGCCAAACTTCAATGGTATTACCATCCATTAACCAAACTATCCATCCCATATAGAAAGTCAAGGAATGCTACATAAATTCTTACATAGATGAATTATTATTTGGGTATTTATCCATCATCTATATAGTACTAGTTCTGACATGAAGTGCATGATTCTCATGCTCCAGGAGATAGATAATGTAAATAACTCTACCCTCGATGATACATGCTACTTCCCATGAAGGATTGTATAGAGGATCGCACCACCATATGGAACTACTCACTCTTACCATCTGCATGAGAACCATCATAGTGACACCCCATCTGGGGTGCAAGGAAAAATTATTTTGACTTAAAGTCACTTATCGATTTTCCAATTTGTGGGATCGAAAAATATTGTGTTTTCAAATCACAACTTCAATATTTTCCCAAGCTTTATCTAGGTCATCAATTCCTTGAAGGTGAAACCTTAAATCAGAAGAGATGATATTCTAATTACTTCACATGCTTTGTTATTATCACTATCCCATTTGACTTTATTTTCATCATCATAAGGGGATTTTTATGTTCCCAAGGTAATCTAGTACAATCTTTTACTACTTAGTACATCCTCCATATGAGATTTCCATGAGAAGTAGTTGATACTAGTAAGAAAAATATCATTAGGAGAAGTGATATTGAAATATGTACATAATATGGATTTAAAACCTCAAACTAATGGTTTGGATGGAAATATCTCAAAACAATAGGTTGTTTATAAAAAAAGGGTACCGAAAATAGACTTCAGATGTGAAAGTTGTGCCCTTTTAAAAAAAAAGCATAAACCATAACCAAAGAGCCATGTGGCAAGTAGAAGATGGTCCATGTGGTGATGCTCCTCCTTATCTAAATTTTTCTATAATCTCACATTTAAATAAGTTACTTATGAAGTTACCCACTTTTATAGAACAAGTGATAATCACTTTTAAAATGAAGTTACTTTAGAAATAAAAGTTGCATGCAAAACAAATAACATAAAATAAAATATTAAAGTTATTTAATAATGATTCAGTTTTATAATTAAGTGAAATGCACTTTCCAATGAATGCATGAACTTTTTCAAAAAAAAGTAACAAAAAAGAGATTTGAACTCAAGACCTCTTACTTAATAAAGAAATGTAACCAAGTGAGCTAGTTTAAAACACATTATAATCTTAAGAAAGTCGATTGGGCGTGTTGTTGTAGATGGCCTTGGAGTGCATATTCAATATAAACTTATTTTAATACATTTACACACACACAAAAAAAAAAATCTTCTCCGCAACAACAAGGGGTTACATCTTGGTTAGATTACCCATAAAATGCAAGTTTACCCTTTGTTACTGATTTACCAAGATCACACAAAGCGCACAACAAAGAGGATACACAGACAACAAAACACTTTTCACTATGTTTATGATATTCCGAGATCGCAAAGAGCATATGGAAAATATAATACATATATTGGAAAGAGTAGAAACCTTGAAACAAAAGAAGAAAACCAAAATATTATCTTTGTAATAAAAACTTAAAAAGGGCATATTCAATCTTTATATCTATGGATCTAACTAAAATAGTTGTATCCAGGGAAAAAAAACCTTTTCAAGTAAAACCAATAGTTTTCCTAACTAAAATGAGCACTCTGAATGCAATGGAATAATCCTCTCAGCCCAAAAATGTAAAAAAAAAATGGAAGAAACTTGAGATGTGACAACATGTCTTCAAGATCTCGAGCTACAATGGGAGTAGGTGTTCAAACGTGCTCTGATGCCATGTTTTACAACACAGGTATTCCAACATAGGTATTGAGACAATATGTTAATGTAAAAGAAAATATATTACATAGATTTTTTCACAATCGATCATAGATAAATGACCCTCCATGCTCTTTAAATAGAGATCATGGGCCAATCGAGTGTTAATCCACATATCAATATATCCATTAAGATTGAGGAGAATATGAGTTGTCATATCACTCTACGTTGGGAACATTTCATGACCATCGTATTACAAATGAATAATAATGTATAATAAAGAAACACACTTTAACATAATGGCACATTATACCAGGTAGATCTTAACTAACTCCTAAGTGTTAAAGATAATAACATAAGATATTCTATGATTATAACTAAGGAAAAATTGGACACAAATTTGGGCGTTATTAAAGATTCATGGGAAAGTGAGTTCATGACCTCACTGAATTTCTAGATGATGAAATTAAGCGATGGATTGTCACCTTTGTAAATAATAATGAATATCGCCTAGAATCAGTCGAACAAATGCATTCTGAATTTAAAGAAATTGAGGAAGTTATATTCTCACTGAAGGTTAAACAAGAAATCATCATCCCACCAATAAAGGAATATATTGAATAGTGGCTCAAGACATCATTGGCACAAATAGTTAACCCAAAATAACTACTACGATACAATTATTCCAAGATGGTTGAAATCCCCAAGTATAAATATATGAATACCTTGATACCAGAGGAGCATCTGCAAGAGAGAGAGAGAGAGAGAGAGAGAGAGAGAGAGAGACCCATACATTTTCCATTCCTATTTTATTTTATGAGTGCATCTCTTTTTGAACAATTTCCCCTCTTTTCATCCCTATCTTTGATCATCCAACTTTATTAAGTGTATTTTTCATTTTTTAAGATGATCTATCACTATATTTCTCCTTTTCTTATAGGTTATTGATATTGTTTTATTTGGTCCGTGAGAGACCCATCCCAATCCATTTGGATAAATTCATTTCCTTTAATCATTTAAGTATGAGGAACATTGTGTTTTGTGATAGGAAAGAACTTTATTCGAACTTGAACATCTATGAGTAATTATTTTGACTCTTGTAGAGATATATTCCAAGAGTTCATAACATTTTTGGTTTTGCAATTTTTATAAAGAAATGAGATATTGTGTATGTTTTTCCTATGCATCTTATGGTTTGAAATGAATGAAATGAATGAAATCATTTAAATCTCTCTAATTTATGAGCCATCTATCTTATTTTCTATCTATGAGTCCTAGTAAAAAAAACATTGTTCCTAATTACCCGAATCAATGGATGTGAAAAAATAGATGTAGCTATTCTATTATTACATGTGATATTATTATATTCTATTATAATTCATTTATTATATGTTCAATTATTTTTCCACCTAGTCCACTCAAAGGTGTTGATGTTATGAATGTATGAATCTATGTTTTGTGCAAGTGTATTAAATATCTAAGTGAGAAAGAGGAGTACCACCTCTATAAAAATGTAGATTGGATCTTGATAAGTCTTTCAAGAAGACCTTAGAATGTTGACTCTTGTCCCTAATAGAAAAAGAGATCAATATGAGGAGGGGGGTGACTCCCAAAATCACGCCCCTCCCTCATTCCTTCCCACCTAGCCATGTGTATGTGTCTTGTTGCTCCCTCCCACTACCCCTCCCTCCCTCTCTCCTCCCCCACTTCCCCTCCCCTTCCCCACCCTCATCGCTCCTCCAACCACTTGTAGATCGTCCAATAGGTGGTGAGTCTAGAACTTGCCACATGTTGGTTGGTATAGGGGTGATTGAATGAGTGAGGGGGGAGGAGGGTAAAGGGGAGGATGGAGGGAGGGGGAAAGAAGAGGGAGGGGGAGGTAAAAATGGGCCATGTGCAGGNCCAATAGGTGGTGAGTCTAGAACTTGCCACATGTTGGTTGGTATAGGGGTGATTGAATGAGTGAGGGGGGAGGAGGGTAAAGGGGAGGATGGAGGGAGGGGGAAAGAAGAGGGAGGGGGAGGTAAAAATGGGCCATGTGCAGGCGTGATTCGAAGAATCGCCCCCATCTACATTTTTTTTAAATTTTGTTGATTTTTTTTCATTGTTTTAAAATTTTTTATGTTTTAAATGTGTTTTTTTAATTTTCATCATTTTAGGTGTATTTTATTTAGAAAAAACAATCTTTTTTTTAAGTTGTTTTCTAGTTTTTTTTTTTATTCCTTTTTCTTTTTAAATTTATGTTGTTTTTAATTTTTTAATTTTTTAAATTTATGTTATGCAATGTTTTTTCAAAAAAATGGTGTTTTTTCCCTTTTCTTTTTCTTTTTTTTTTCAACTCATGTCTAGAGTTTTTTTTTTTTTTAATGCAAATTAGAAAAAATATTTAATTAATAAACATTTTTTCAAGTTTCCAATATAGGAGAGGATTTTAACTTTTTTTTTGTCATCGGATTGTCAAGGCCATGATTTCAATTAACTAGTAGTTTTAACTCCAAAAATAAAATTGGTGCAACTAGAAACATTACGTTTTGATTTGAGGGTCAATTTTCTACAATGGTATCAATTTTGAAGGCCACGATTCCAAACAAGTGACAATTTTAACCACCCCCACCAAAAAAAGGGTGCTACTTGTAGCGCCACTTTTGAAATGGAGTTGAAAACAACTACTAAAATATGACCTGCAAAAAAATGAGAACTCTAGAGAGTTCTTGTGAAGTTGGTAACCTTGTGTCATCATTTATTCAAAAAGAGCTAAGGGAGAGGAGATAGAATTGGATGATGGCCATATAGGAATATGACCTTGAATTCATGTCTACTGATATTGTGCATTGGAAAGGACTTTGTAACTTGGAAGTGGAATCACAAGATTTTCTAGTAAAGGAATAAGAGGGATGAGGGAATGAAATCATAGTTCTCACTAAGGAAATCCTCTACATTCTAGCCAGCTCAGACTCATGGTATATAAACTTAATGCATTCTTACACCATGGGACTAATCTGAGCAACACGAAATCAAAAGAAAAAAGGGATTTCCATTTAAAATATACATAATACAAGATGTTTAATGGAATTGTCTTTCAAAAGAACTATGATTGAGTGTTGATTTGATGTTTGGAAAANTTCTTACACCATGGGACTAATCTGAGCAACACGAAATCAAAAGAAAAAAGGGATTTCCATTTAAAATATACATAATACAAGATGTTTAATGGAATTGTCTTTCAAAAGAACTATGATTGAGTGTTGATTTGATGTTTGGAAAATGATGAAGAATATTTTTTTTTGGAATATCTCCATGATGGGCTAGCTGAAATTCATTCCACTAGTTAAACTACATCTCACAAGATATTGAGAGCTTGTTACCACTAGCCTACTCTCTTTAAAGATGCACATTCTTATATTAAAAAATGCAATATCTATCAAATATGCATGGGAAGAAAGAATAAAGCATCAACACCATTGAAACCTATCTTAATTCGTAGACCTTTTGAGCAATGGGGCATATATCTCATAGGAGAAATTAACCCGCATTCATCAAAGAATCACAAGTACACCTTGACTATAATGAATTATTTTACTCGGTGGGATGAGGTTATTCCTTTAACAAAAGTTAAAAAAAAGATGATTACCCAATTCCTTGAACAAAATTAATAACCAAATTTAGAGTTCCTTTGGTCATTGTATTTGAAAATGCTTCATATTTTTATTCCTTTCTACTCTCTGAATTTTTTTTGGACAAGGGGATAATTCTTTGATATTTAGTTAACTATTATCTACAATGTAATGGAGTAGCTAAGTTGACTACAAGATAATAGAGCTTAAAGGGGAATATGATTTGGTTGGTTATGATGGGAATCTTATTTCATATCCTCACAATGGTTTCTACCTTAAAAATTATTATGCTTAGGCCATATGGCCACATAATGCTTTGTATAGAATGTATTTTTAGTTTTGGAGTCATGTTATTTTGTTTTATGTGTGTCATTTGTCTTAGTTTTCCGCTTATCATGCTTCATGCTTGATTTGGAGATGTCATTGACCACATCTACCTATGTGGGCTTCCCAGATGGCATCAACCATAGTACTTGAAACATCACTTTTGTTTCTTGGGTGATTTTCTTTCCCATCAACAAACTAGTCAGTTTAGGGAGTATTTACCTTAGTCCTGCAACCAATAACATTGCAGAGTAGAGTGTGTTCATCAAGATCTTGTCTAACGTTATTGCTCTCGACATTCGTAGGTCAATTATAAGGTTCCACTCCCAACTAGTGGTATCTTAGTTGAATCAGACATATCTTTTCTGAAGTCTTTTCTTTCTTCATAAATATTTGAGGGTTGATCTTCTTAAGAAGAACTTTGATTTCATTTGTTATGAACATATGCCAAGAGGTTCTAATGCATTGGATGATTTTCTATAAAATTATGTGTTGGAATGGCATTTGTCCCATTAATTAATAATTTGTAAAGCATGCATGTACATACACATGGGTTTTAATCACATCAGGACACAACCATAAGTAGCATTCAAAACAATCATATATATATATATATATATAGCCCACACACTACAACAAATCCATGTTATTTTCTCCCTTTTTTGCTTCCAAAGATTGTTTTAGTGTATTTTTCTCCAATTTTTTGAAAAAGTCTATGCTATTTATCGAGATGGCATTATTTTTGGTGTTTTTTCACCGAACAAAACATGTAGGCGCTAATAGCACCATATTTAGCATCGGATTTAGTGTCGGAAATACCGCTAGATATAATGTCGTATTTAACGCCAGATTTAGCATCGGATATACCTAAATAGTTAATTAGTTGAGGTGATGGGGGTTAAGTGGATAAGGGCTTTGAGGATTATGGGATTTAGGGATTTGGGGCACAAGGATTAAGGGTTAAGGGATTAGGGGTTAGGGTTTAAGGGATTAAGGTTCAAGAGCTAAGGGATTTGGCGTTTATGGCTTAGGTAGTTTAATGGTTAATGGCTTAGGGATTGTGTGCTAGGGGATGAATGTTTAAGTGATTCGAGCATAGGGTTTTATGGATTAAGGGATTAGGTATTTGGGTTTAAGTGTTTAAGGGTCGATGATTTAGGGGTTAGGGGATTTAGGGCTTTTGTGTTAAGAGATTAGTGATTAACCAAGGTTGAGGGCTTAAGTGTTTGGGGATTAGGGCTTAAGGATTTAAGGGTCAATGGATTTAGGGTTAGGGGATTTAGGGATTTGTAGAAACTCTCTTGAAATTTCAGGGAACGTCTTCCAACACGCCCATCACCAATGTCATCCACCAATGTCGCACGATGAGTAGTGAATGGGAACAACGTTGACATTTATTCAAATTGTTCCTGTATGCATTGAAATTTGACATGGTTAGATTAGACACATGCCTTGATGGTATGTGAGGGTTTCAAGACTCAAGGATGCCTGATGTCCCACATAAGATTTGAGATCATCCACGTTTTCATCAACGTTCATCATGCAATCTCATTGTCATAATTCTTCATTCACATCTACAGAACGTTTGTCAAAACTCTCTTGAAATTTCATGGAACGTCTTCCAACACACCAATGTCATCCACCAATGCCACACAGTGAGTAGTGAATGGGGACAATGTTGAAATTTCTTCAAACTATTCCTACATGCATCGAAATTTGACATGGTTAGACTAGACACATGGCTTGACAATATGCAAGGGTCTCAAAATTGAATGATATTTCTTGACGTTCTCGCATAATCTTCGACTTCATCCATGTTTGCAACAATTATCATGTAGTACCATTGTCATCATTCATCATAATTCCCATCTATGGAATATTTATCGAAACTCTGTCGAAATATCATGGAATGTCTTCGACCAACATGCCCATCACCAATGTCATCCATCGACACCAATCCTTCCAGCTAGATAGTGTTATGCAAAATACTTTACACTTATTGATTTTCTACCTGAAGATGCTCATGATCAATTAATGATTTCTTTTCTTTGGAATTTTTAAATGTGTTTCCATCCTTTAAACACTAATCAATGCCTGAAAATATGGAAACAATTCTCCTTGATTACTGATTCACCAAATCTGGGACTAAATTTGAAAATTTATCCTTCCATCCTTCTCAATCCAAAAACTGGATCTAAAGTAATTTCTTAATATAAATAGTGATAATTTTCCCTATATGCTTTGTCTTGCCATAATTTATTTACCTCTTCGAAGCTTAGGTCATAAATCTTAGGAGTAAAAGAAAGAACAAAAGAGATACAACGACAACAACACTAGCAAGTATCATAAATGTTTTGGATGTACATGCATCAATCAAGGATAGAAGGATTTCTAAGACAATCAAACTGGGTATTCAGGTGATACCTCCATGCATAATTCTATGCTTCGAAAGGTAAATTTCAGAACTAGTTGTCCAAAAAATCAGTCCCATACAAGCCAAATAATGTTGACCAACCATACTGACTTGAGAAAGCTTGTGAATACCATGATCTAGAACTACTAGTGCAGAGGCTAGAGATCGTTACTTTGTAAATTAAATAGCTACTTTGTTCCATCTCTTTGGCATCTCCAAACCTGTCAGCTCTAAATACTTTAACTGGAATTTTAATTCCATCTTTAGATTCTTTCAATGCTCAGACTTGGTTGTGTGGCCTTCACATTATTTCTCTTCATTGCTTGATGGCACTTGGTATTGAAAATYGGCTCCTAATTGCAAACTGTGGATTTATAACATTTGTGCTTGAATTTTAGCCCCCTGCATTGTTAGCAGTATTTGATAGTGCTTTGGTTTGAGCCTTGCTTCAGGTATMCACTATAGAAGATTTAATGATCTTGTTGTCACTTTGATGCCCAGAAGTTATGTGCTCCACCTTAACATATCCACCAGGATCTATTTGCATTTCACATGCAAATGGAAAATGGGTGTTTCTATCATTATTATACACAAATATATATTCAAAATCTCGATGCATTTTGCAATGATGTAACCCAAAACCATAAGATATAACACCATAACAAATCTAAGACCTTTTATTTGGCACTTGGATGGTATATCTGAATGTTCCCATGTTTTTCTACCAACTGGTATGATTGCAAACACCTACCAACTGGTATGAATGCAAATACCTAGATCGCCATGAAGCGTCTCTGCTATGGGTCAAATGTCAAAATTTAATCATTGCAACTTTAAGAACTAACAATGGGGATATGCCATGAATTAACTAAAGATTATCAGATAGTTAAACCAAATTACGACACCCACAAGAGATTGCACAAGTTTGTACCGTTGATATTATCATAGGGTATACGTTGATATTATCGTAGGGTATACATTTATGTTACAATCGAACAAGTTTTGTATTGGTCAATGAGGAATTGTCCACAAGAATGACTCCAAAACTTTAGTTCTAACACGAAGGATTGGGAAATCAAATATGTATTGAAGGGTGGAGTGCAAATAATGGATTTTCTTTTATTTTCTTGTTGGTGTGTATAAGTCTAATGTAAATATCCACAATGCATATTTTCTGACCCAAAATCCAAGGGTGGTTAGCCCTGATATTAGGAAAGAAATCCAATGAAATCACAGATCGTCGTTGATGTTTAAGAGGTCTATATTTGCACCATATAATTATAAATCCATACAATTACACATGGTGAAGGGATAATTTTTTATGGAATAAAGTAATATTTCTCTTTCGAGGAGCGTTAGAGTTTTTTCTTGAACAAGGGAATGGATGAACATTGCTTTTGGTATTTCTATTAGGCTTTATTTACACACTTGTTTTCTTTTGGGTTTTGAAACTAATATTTAAACTTGTTATTCCTACTGGTTTAAATAAAAATACTCAAAACGCCATTCTTGTTGGCATATTTTATTAGTTTTGAAACTAATATTTAAACTTGTTATTCCTACTGGTTTAAATAAAAATACTCAAAACCCCATTCTTGTTGGCATATTCTATTACACATGGTGAGGGGAGAATTTTTTATGGAATAAAGGAATATTTCTCTTTCCAAGAGCGTTAGAGTTATTTCTTGAACAAGGGAATGGATGAACATTGTTTTTGGTATTTCTATTAGGCTTTATTTACACACTTGTTTTCTTTTGCGTTTTGAAACTAATATTTAAACTTGTTATTCCTACTAGTTTAAATAAAAATATTCTAAACCCCATTTTTGTTGGCATATTCTATTGAGTGAAGTTGGTGATGTCACATTTTGGTTAAGTTTTTTCTAATTCTTATATTCAAAAGTCTTATGTGAATTATTTCCATAATTATGTTATATGCAAATTGATTGATTGATTGTACATCAAGTAAAATATGCATAATTATTATTAATATTATGTGAATTATTTCCATAATTATGTTATATGCAAATTGATTGATTGATTGTACATCAAGTAAAATATGCATAATTATTATTAATATTATTCTTATGATTGATAATAGTTGTTGTATTTAAACTTATAATCAACAAGAATTTCATGAATTTATTTTAAATATCTTGTCACTTATCATTCTCTTTTTTTATTTGATATTCATGTTTAGGTTTTATATGATTAGTTAACATAAAAAACATTCCTATATTTTTAGATTATTTCTTGGATATTGTGGATGAATAATATTATTCGGGACTCACCTATGAGACTTTTACTTCTCATCTCTCTTTGTTTTCCATATATTTAAACTTTTATTTGACTAAAAGTGTGTTGCATATAGAGTTATTGTGATGTAGTTTTAGTAACAACAGTTACCGTGCTTAATAATTGTTTAGGATCACAAATTTGTTCTACTATTCAGAATTAATCGTTTTTATCTGCATCTTTTAGTTATTAAAATCATTTCTCTCAAATGATATATGATATATTAGTTTCCATCTCTGCAATTAAAGTTAAGACACAATAGATTTTAGATTTAAAACGATTAAGTCACGTGTAGAAGGAGGAAATTTCTTGAGTTGAAAACCAATCCCACATATCAGTTGAAAGCTACCATCCCAAACGAAAATAATTCTAATTGGGACTTGTGAAGGGAATTTTTCCACCAATCAACAATTGGCACTAGAAGGAGGGAAGATGACAATTTGACCCTATGGAGCCATTGGTTTGAATGTCTGTAACTACTCATGGCTCATATAGACATCCCTATATTGGATTATGCATTTAATTCAACTTGAACGACTAGAAGCATTTCCAAACGAACAATTGATCTCTTCTTAAAGTTAAAATTTAATGGTGAGGGTATTGTATCTACATTTGATCATATTTTTAATTTTTTTTTATTGTTGTAAATCCTGTAAATTATATGATGACAATGAATGGTGCAATTTGTTTACTCTTACTTTCTCATGGAGAATCAAGAATTATTTGTATTCATTTCCAACAAAGTCTATTGACAATTGAGAAAAAATTATGGAATTGTTCTTATATTCTCATAAAAAAATATGATTATGACCAGTTATATGATGAATTTATTAGTATTCACAAAGAAAAAAATGAAATGGTGGGTCAATTTCATTCAAGATTTAATGAGATTTTTTACATATTTTATTTGAAATACAAACCATCTAAATATGAGCTTCTCAATCTTTTTCGTTATCTCTTATCTCTTGAGGAAGAACAAAGATAAATAACAATTTATGAATATGTGTTTTATTTTGAATAGTACTCTCATCACATAATTTATTTTCGTAATTTTTGAAATTTCTTCTCAACACATAATTCTTTTTGGTAAGTTTAAAGTGTCTTGTCGTCAATTCCTCCCTCTAAAGATGAAGTAATTGATCGAGATATTGAAATGATGTCCAAAGACCTTTTGGACGATTCAATTCACTTAGGAATTTCTTATTCTAATACAAACATAGATTCACTGTGAGGCTAAAAACATATTTTTGAAGTTGATCAAGTCCCTTGTGTTGAAATAGAAGAGTTTTCATGTGAACAAATTTTGAATGATGTTAAAGTAATGGATTTTTTTTCTTGAAACTGATACTACTAAAGTAACAACACATTAAGATATTAGTATAGAATCATGACTGATACTACTAAAGTAACAACACATTAAGATATTAGTATAGAATCATGTTGTAGGGAAATGTTCAATAATTTAAACTCTAACTCATTTTATTCTGTGTATAATGATTTATTCAGTAGCTTGTATGTACTTCAAAGTATACAAGTTTGTATTTATTTGTTTCCTTTAGGATCAAAATCAAACAAGGTACAAGAGGAAGGTGGAATGATGATAGAAGTTGACCAAAAATTAATTACACGTATTGTGATCAATCACAGTAATCAACTACAAATATGATTTCAAGGGGAAGAAGAGTTAAGTGAGGATCAGTCTACAGATAGAAGTTCTCATGAATTTTTCTCTTCTTATCAAATAAAATTAATTGAGTTTGATGATTATCTTTCCCAAACATCTATTAGAGATAAAGAACTGGGGAACAATCCAATTTGTGTTAAGGACTTATCTTGTAAAGTAATGGATTATGATAAACCTTCATGCGGGATTGATTTTAAATAAGATATAATTGAGGGATATTTGGAAGTAAATACAAAATAAGATATTAAAGAACTTCACCTGCTCTCAGGAGCTAAGAGGATGGTTATTTCAGGGTTAAAATTTTTGTCCCCATATTTTGCAATGCATGAATTTTCAATATTTGATACATTCTTAAGTATTAATGAAATTAGATTAGTTAAATATGGTAATTATGAGGTATGTTATGTTTCCATGTACCCAATCCAAGTTTACCGTTTCTCTGAGTATGTTTTTCATGATCCCATGGGCAATTGGTTGGAATATTTTTTTTAAAGTTTTCCCATAATCGATGAGTTCCGCATTCAACATCTAATATTGTTTTTATATATTCTTGCAGGATTCGAGTTGCTTCGATGGTTACATTAGTTAACATGATTTCACCTAATTTGTTTTTTATTAGAATACTATAGTGTAGGAGTAGGAATAATTTACTTAATCTTGTTTTTTTTTCATTTGTTTTATTTTGAATAATATAATCTATCTTCAATAAATTTAACGAAAAATGTGCAAAGCGTGGGTTAAAAAATTGGCTGAAATATCTTCTTGCCAACTCTATTCACAACTAGAAACAATTAAGGAATCAATTTTTAATGCTTCTCACAAATATTCCTATGATTTTTTATGTGGTGAAATGCAGAATATACAAAAAGAAGAAAACATATCAACTAGGTATTCACTATCAAAATTTATGTGTATTTGTTATGGGTTTTTGTTCGTTCGTAATATTTTCAAATTAAACTGTTTGAACATTTCATACATCTTAATTTTCTTTCTATTAAGAAGATTAGTTAGATAATGTTGAGATGATATCATGTTTCAATGTTAATGATGAAGTGATATATCATTCATAGGAAAGGTCTAATTTTATTGAGGATTTTTATCTTCCCCACCTACTTTTCCAGTGATATGACAAGTGATTTTGTGGAAGGAAAAAAATAAGAATTACTTCATAATTAAAAGATTAAGCAATGATCATATAATATTTTTTTCATTTTTCTTTATCAAAAGATAAACCATAATATCCACTTAAGTACAAAGAAAGATATCACTTTCCTACTTCTTGAAATGTGCAGTAAGAACTTTCCCCTTACAATCAACATTATACTTCACAACAATATTTTTTTTTTTTAACTATTGATAATGAAGAGGAAAATCTTGAACTTGCACTTTTGGATTAGTTTACTAATTGTATCATCAAGAGGCTTCCTGGACCTTTTTACTCTAAAAATTTTGATGATATTCCTTCTATGTTTTTAACTACTTGTGAACATGAATGGATATTCATTTGAGTTATAATATCTTAAAAAAAATGAGGAAAACATTATTCAATTAGAAAAATAATTTATTATACATATGCATGGTATTAGACATTTTACATCTTACTTGGGAGGAGTTAGAATTGATTTTGATAAGGTTGATGATTTTAATATATCTCCCAAATTGAAGCTTCTGGATAATTCATTAATAATTGATAATGATTTGAGAGAAAAGTTTTCTTTTAAGGAGATTCATGGTAAATAAGTTATTAATTTTTTTTCCAATAGCCATTATTATTTATGTTTGGTTCTTTTCATGTGCATATTGTACTTGATCTTTCTAGAGTATTGTTTCTAAGATCATATTTTTATGAGGATCCAATTATTAATAATTACAATCTAGCAATTAGAAGAATGAGATGTTAGCCTTGGAGTCATTTCAATATCTTCCATATAAATCTTCTAAATAAAAAACTATTATTTACTTGAATACTTGTCAAAGTATATCTTTTCATGATTCTTGCATCATCCTATATGTGAAAGATGAAATTATTTTTGGTTATCATGAATACTCATCTAGCATTACTAATCTTACTGGTACTTTTTCTATGCAGACAGATCATTTTTGTATCACACAATTTGAGTATCATGATCTTTTACAGACTCCTGATCATTTGGAATATCAATTGCAAAATAATAAAGCACTTTGTTCTTTACCCATGATTGTGACAAATCCTTGTTATCTTACCTCATAAACAAATGACATTCTTAACAACAAGGAATTTATTCAAGGTGGTTTTCTAAACACTTTCACTCCTAACTCACATATAGGATGATTATTTAATGAGATGCTAGCCTTGGAGTCATTTTAGTATGTGAAATGTGGTTTTATAAAGGTGGTTTTCGATTTGATTATTTAATTTAAAAATGTGAGTTATGTTGTTTTCAAGTTTGAATAAGGGGAAATCCTTTGAGGATGTACAAATGCAATATTTACTTTGTTATTATTACAAATGGTTTTTTTTATCTGAAAACATCTACATCGGGTTTCATATCTTTGGCATTGATTAGTTATTATGGAGGAATGCAAACACTTATTTTAAAATTGTGATGGTATTCTTTAAAAAGTAGAACAAGTCTATATCTATCTTTTCTTTGAATCCCCTCATCCTAGCACATTAAAGAAATTTTATACATTGATACTTTAAGGGAAACGTTTGGGGTTAAAATTTAAAAGTATGATAGATATATTCTTTGAAATAAATTAATCTCTTGTACAACCCAACTTCCTTCACTCAATTTCATATGAAATTCTTTATAAATAAAAACTAAAGGGTGAAATCAATAAATATAAGGAAGTTGAAAGAATTGTAAATTGTGGGAATTATAAGTAAACCATTGGGACTACGAACATTTGATGGAAGCAAGTCCATGCTTGTATGGTACTGAGACACCTTCATAGGGGATATGAATGGTCCCGGGTAGGGAAACAATGTTAGGAAAATTAGGTAGATTTGATAGTTATATAGATGTATCCTTATCATAAGACTCCATAGTTGTACATTTTTCTATTCAATAGTATGAGGATAGTAAAAATTATTTTTTCCCTATCATACATTCATTGTTTAAAGATAGAGTAGATATTAAGTACGCAATTTTTATTTTTTTTTATACTATTAAATTTGTCTTATGTGGGACTCTTAAGGTATTGTACAATGTCTAAAAATCTTGAAAAACTTATCATCTAGTCTTTAATAAACTTAAGCCCCATTACATCAATAACAAAGACAGTTGTTTCTCCCAGTGTGTGGCCATTTTTTTTTTTTGTAAACTATCCAAGATTCATTGTATTACTATAAAATAAAAACATAAAAAAATTGTGTTGTTGGTGTGCCATTGGGGAAGCTAGACTAGCAACACACAAGTGTTTGGTGTTGTCCTTTGACTCTGAAAAGTATAAAAAAGAGTAGCTTCACAGGTCTAAAGAGATATCTAGTTCTATAGATTCCTATATAATATCTATGATGTATATGAAGTTTTCCCAGAGGTAGGAAGAGGGTCTGGCTACCTTGTACATAGGAAAAAATGAAAAGAATCTCAACACTACCATGAAAAATTACAAGTGTGAGCCAGAGAACTCCGCTAGTGGTGGCGCCTATCGCTACATTTCCTTTGTGTCAACACCTCAATATTTTTCCACCTTTCCATCTAGAGCTTCTCGTCGATGGATCACATTTGTTGTTGAATCTTGTCCAATTTTAGAATAATCTCTTGATGGGCTTCATTACATTCCACTGAGACCTTGCCCATTAATATTTTGAGCAACCACTAGAGATCCATTATCTCGGAATAAAGAGTGACTAGTGAACATTGTGAACTTGAGTTAGGAATCCACAGACTAATGTTTTTATCCACATCTTTATCACTGATAAAATGTCATAATACGCTATCATCAGCTTCGGTGAGGTCCAATTCATCTTAGAAATTTTGAGGCATATGAGCCTTGTATGTTTTAGCTGAGCAATCTACTATTTCCTGCAGGTGATGAGTTGAGGCTCCCCCACATCCACTATAGGCACGCTGAATTTGCATGCCTTTGTCCATTGGGATACCAAGAGTGTGAGGGATGGAGAGATGGAATCAGGGGAAGAGGCGAAGAGCGATTGTAGGAAGGCGGGAAGATGATGACATGGGAGATCAAAAAAGGAGGGGGGAATGCATGGTGAATGAAATGGGAGTGAGGCCAACCAATATATATATATATATGAGAACCAGGATGACGTGCCATGATTGCACTATTAACTGAATTGAATGCCAGGAATTCTAGGGATCTAAGAGAACACTGAAGTTAAATTGGGTCAGACATGCCATTATCGTTTTCACGAAATCCACAGGGTTGATGGTATGAGCCATTATAACCTTCATTGATGGATGATGGGGGGGAATATCAGGATTCCAAGTGTGGATGGATCCCAATGCCCTCGCGATGGGCATGTCAAGCCTCCCTGCCACCCAATTCACGTGAGAAAGATCTTCTTTGTCAAGGTCTACTCATGCCAGTGTCTTGCAGTCCTATGAAAGGAGTGTTAAATATAATGTAACCTCAACAGGCTAACTGTACACTGCCAGCTGTCCTAGCCAGCTGTACTTTATTTTCTTGATTTTCTTGAGCCTATTTAGCTCAGCCATTTTCCTTTTGCATAGATCATCTTCATTAACTCTTCTCATTGTACTTTCTCCTTACATTCTCAATATATTGAATACTATTTCCGCTCTATTCTTTCTCTCTACATTTCTTGCTTCACAATTTATCATGGTATTAGAGCTTCAGCAGTAAGCCTCTTCACACAGGCTAGAGAGAAACACGATCCTCATAGCGCAGAGCTTACATGGATCACGAGAGCATGTGACACAGACTTTTCACAAGGCTTGGAGAGTTGTCTGTAATACTCTCAAAAGATCCTCGTAGGAAGATCACGTGAGGAAGCAGAGCACTATATGCTCAAAAGATCGAGCAAGCAGAGACTGCAGAAGGAGAAACTCTAAAGAATTGTGAACAATTTCATATTCGTCAAAGATTCACGAAGAAGAGCTGCAAGAGACAGGAACATTTGAAGAATTCAAAGAAATTCATTCAAATTTTTGAAAGATTGTTGTAGGAGGAAAAATCGTTTAAAGAATTTTGGGAAATATCTCTCTCTCATCAAAGATTGTAGCAGAGAACAGTAAGCTTCAAAGAAATCGTGAAATTCTTTCAAATCTTTGAAAGATTCATGAATTTTTCTTCCGCAGGAGAAAATCCTTGCAAAGGCAGCAAAGAACACATTAGAGGATCCAAAAACAAGAAATCGCAGCCGTAAGATCCATCCTATGAAGAGATTGGAGGCGAAAATCTAGTTCAGAAGTGACGAGGAGAGCGCAGAAAAGGTGAAAGAATTTCAGCTATTAGATTTCGTGCAGAGGACCGACAATCGTCGGATCCGTGAGAAAGTGCACGAGGATTAGTCCTCTGGAGCGCAAAAGAGAAATTTTGACTTGCGAAGTCATGAAATCATTAGGACTTCCCATCAAGGAGGACACGTGGTGAGATCTCGGCATTTCGCTGACTCGTAGGGTGTAAAGGTCAGAAGACTATTGTGAGAATTTGCGAATCACGAAATCCTGAGTCATTTTGGATCGTTGGATCGAGAAAAATCGTGAGTCATCAATTTGACTCTATCACAAAATCGGGAATCGGGAGTTGGATGAGCAAAGGAGACTGCACTCAAAACCCTGATATGCGAAATCTCGAAATCACGAAATTACTCAAAAGAAAATTTTGAAGAAGAATCTGGACCGTCCATCTCAAAGGATAGGTGGCAGCAGATCCAAGCACCATCTCATTTCAGCATCTCGGTGTTCACAGTTTGGGTAACTCAGTGACAAGACTTCTAAAGTCACGAAAAAATGAATCGCGAAATCCCGAAAGGAACTGGATCGTCAGATCACAGGAAGATCTGGACCGTTGATTGTCCAAAAGGGAAATTTTGGCACTTCGCATACCGGGAGTCCTAAGGACCCAAGATCATTGCAGCCAAACTCTCGAACTCTTGAAACATGAAATCTCGAAAAGACGTTCGAGAAGGAAAGGCGCCAAGATATTTCAGAATTCGGCATTTCAGCCATCCAGGCGATAAGAAGTCGGGAAACTCAACATTTAAAGTCCCGAAAAATGAAATCCCGAAAAGGCATTTGAATAGGTGCCAGGATATTTCAGATTTCGAAAAATTGAGGAACAAAGAACCGGTGAAGGCATCGAGAATCCCCGATTCATGAAAAGTCGGTAGTGCTTTAACATTTAGGCACATGGTCACATTGAACCGAGACTAAGGGCCAATCCAAGGTCGTTAAGCTCTCTTCGGCATTTCGACGATCGGAAGTTGGAGAGACAAGAGTTCAGAGGACTCGTATAATGAAGTCCCGACGTCAGAATCGCGAAGCCAAAACTTGCGAAGTTGAAACTCACGAAATCTTGAATCGCAGAGTTCCAAAGTCCTTTCCAGAAATTAGCAGACCTAGTTTTACATGCGGGAAACAGGTAAATATGAAATTTTCTAACATTTCTTTTTCTGTTTTTTTAAATTCTTTAAAAGATGGCGACGTCTAGCAATTTAGGACCAACTCAAGGTCCAATTCTTCTTGGAAAGAACTATGAGTTATGGTCTCTTCGAATGAGATCGTTCTTGCAAGCACAAGAGTGTTGGGATCTAGTGGATCTTGGATATGTGGAACCAGATCCAACAGACCTTGTCGCCATGACAAACCAGCAGAGGATTTCTCAGGCAACTCAGAGAAACCGAGAAAATAAAGCTAAATTCTGGATCCAAAATTCTGTGGATGACTCAATTTTCTCAAAAATCACAGGCGTTGGTACTTCAAAATAGGCCTGGGACATCCTTAAATCATCTTACCAAGGAAATGACAAGGTTAAAACAGTGAAACTGCATACCTTGAGGATGCAATTCGAGACTTTAAGAATGACAGAGTCTGAAAATGTGGATCAGTTTATGACCAGAGTCATGGGAATTGTGAACCAGATCAAATTGACTGGTGAATCCATCCCTGATCAATGCATTGTTGAGAAATTCCTCAGAAGTTTACCAACTAAATTCGAAATGGTCATTACAACAATCCTTGAAAC
>SNQJ01S0096077.1:6648-29510 GCA_010110895.2 Picea sitchensis
CCCCCCCCCCCCTTCTCTCCTTGGGACTACGTGACCTCCCAGTCTTGGATATTTAAACTCCTGAGTTGGATTGACTCTTCAGGTCCTTGCGGGCACCCAAAATTGCTATGCATAGTCGCTTATTCTCCCCAAGTGACCACAGGCTATAATCATGGATCTATCCCTTCATAATTTCAAGCTTCGGGGATATCCTGACCTCTTTCTCTGAGACTTTCTTAAGCATCTTCCTCCAAACTCCGGTCCTCCTGACTTTCAGATTTCCCAATCCATTGCCACGCGTCCTCTTCATGGCCAATGGTTTCGATTACTTCGCGACTCCACGAGTTCGTGATTCTCCCTTGCAAAACCTCCAAAATCTTGAGCTACAAAGTGTTGAAAATCCTTGCAGTCAACTTCCACATAGTTCTCTTGGATATGATGGTATGGAGTTATTCACTTCTCTCTAGAATGAATCCTATTCATGGATTAGGATGGTAAACTCAAGAATTCTCCCCCTTGAATATTTTCCTCCTTTCTCCCTCTTGAGTTTAACTTCCTTGACTTTCTCTTGTTCCTCAGAACACTCTCTTCGACACTTAGTCTAAATCCCAACCTATCCACACCTTGAAACTGGTTATCTTCCACACTTGACTCCTTTGTTCACGATTTCACCCTCCTTGCGATTATTCTTCAACAACTTTTGTCTTTTGTGACTAAATTCCCAGTATTCCCCCTAATCTTTTTGAGTCTGAAAAATCTGTCATGCACTCCTTGTGCACATCTATGCACTCCTTGTAGACATAAGTTCACGCTGTCTCTTCTGAGATTATGAGTTGAAACAGACTCCATCAATGCACCCCTTGCGAACGCTATCCACTCCTTACACTCGCTTGTAGAAGAGAAACAACTGAAACTTATTCACCCTTCACAATGACTCATACATTCAACCATGTAAATGCATGCATAGATACAAGAACAAGAAATAACAGAGAATAAAATAGATTAGAATGTCTACCATTCATTCATTCAAATAGACTCATTGACACCACACATTTGGGACAATATTCCTCTGTTATATTGATTCAACTGAAAATTACATTCATACATGCACTACTTCTGCATAGCTCTCAGCTCTTTGCTACAATGGAAATCTCTACACTAGATTCAATAGTCTCTTCTCGACAATAATACAAAACTTTATACAAAGGGACTCTTTGAGTTCTTCCCTCCAACTACTCTAAGCTATCCTATCGAAAATAAAACCTTTCAACTACTTAACATTTATTACAATAAATATTTGAGTCAGACAGATAAGAGCGAACACTCCAGATCTATACTGTGATCCTTCACTTTAAAGAAAAATACATTCCCTCATCGATCTTATGCAATGGATCAGCCTCTAATCATTAAATACATTCATAAATATAAATGTTTGTCAGATATTACATTAATATGCCAATTTTGGAAATCAAAATATTTCAAAACACGCGCTAGTGCGCCCAACTATCTTCTTCTTGTGATTTATTGGTGATGCTCCTGCATCATACTCCTCTGACTGAAAAATTCATGGAATTATGTCCATGAGCTCTTGTATCGATCTTCCATGCTTCCAGATGTCTGCTTCACCAACCCAATTGGCATCTTCCACTGGTCGTCCTTTCCAGTTCACCAAATATTCAAAATATGTTTTCCTTCTGGTCTTCTTACCAACTCGCTGATCTATAATCTTCTGCATCTGCAACTTCTCTTCTATAGGAATCTGTCTCTCCCACTGGATCTTCTTTTGATTTTCAGATCCTTTGGCTCCATCTTCTCTATACAGATACAGGTCTGCAATGTTGAATATGAGTGATATTCCCACATCTTCTGGTAGCTCTATCTCATAAGAATTCTCCCCAAATCTTCTCTGGATTTTACATGACCCTATCTTTTTCAAATTCAACTTATTATATGTTCCCCTCGAAAACCTCTCCTTTCTAATATGTTCTAGAACTTGATCTCCAACTTCAAATTCAAGATTTCTCCTATGTTGATCAACTCTATGCTTGTATTCACTGACGCTCTTCTTCAACTGCTCCTTGATCTGATTATGAAGTTCTTGCATTTCTGCAGTGAAGTCTTCAGCTCCAGCACTCCAAAATTTCTCTGCTTCAGATCTCTCAACTCCGACACTCCCCTCAGATTCATTCCATACACTATCTGAAACATGATCTTCCCAGTGCTTATGTTCACTAAGTTATTATATGTGAACTCTGCTTATGATAGAATCTGACCCCACTGACTATGGTGTTCAGTGACCAAAATCCTCAGCAAATATCCTAAACTTTGATTCAGCACTTCGGTTTTTCCATATGTTCGAGGATGATATGCATAACTAAAGTATAGCTATGTCCCCAATTTCTTCCACATTGTCCTCCAGAAATGACCAACAAACTTGGTATCTTTGTCTGAAACTATGCTCTTGGGAAATCCATGGAGTCTCACAACCTCTTTGAAAAACAAATTAGCAACATTCATTGCATCACTGGTCTTATAGCATGGGATAAAGTGTGCCATCTTTGAAAATATGTCAACTACCACAAATATGGAATCACTTCCCCTTTATGTCCTTGGAAACCCCAACACAAAATCCATGCTTATCACATCCCAAGGCCTCTCTGGAATAGGCAATGGCTGATACAATCCAGTGTTTTTCTTCTTCCCCTTGGCATAATGACAAATCTTACACTTGTTCACAAACATCTTCACCTATTCTCTCATACCTAGACAATAATATGAACCGTTCAACTGAGCAAATGTTTTTTCATGGTCAAAATGTCCGGCTAGGCCTCCACTATGCTTTTCCTTCAACAAATTCTCCCTCATCGAACATCTTGGTATGCACAACTGGCATCCTTTGAACAAGAACCCATCCTGAATCAGATACTCGGCCCACTGTCTTCTATCTCTGAGTACAGGATTTGCACATGCTTCATATGCCTCTCTGAAATCTGGATCAGTGTGATACATTTCCTTAAGATGATCAAAACTCAAGGTATTCACTTGAAACTCCTGCAGAGTTAGACATATCCAGCTCAACGCATCAATAACCTTGTTAGCATTACCAAAAATATGTTTAATAACAAAAGTGAAATTTTGCATAAACTCTATCCACTTGGCATGTCTTTGATTTAACTTCTCCTGTCTGGTTATGAATTGCAAAGCTTGGTTATCGCTATACAAAACAAACTCCTTCGGAACGAGATAGTGCCTCCACTTCTTCAAGGCTTGAATTATGGCATAGAACTCTCTCTCATATGTGGAGTATTTATTCTTATTTTCATTTAAATTCTCACTGAAATACACAACAGACCTATTATCTTGACTTAATATCACTCTAATTGCAACTCCACTCGCATCACATCTCACTTGGAATGTCTTTCTGAAATCTGGTAATACCAGAATCGGTTGTTCTATTATCTTCTCCTTCAATATGTTGAAGCTTCTCTCAGCCTCTTCTGTCCACTTGAAATAATTGTGTCTTTTCTTCACTGTATCCATCATTTGAGCACTAATCCCACTAAAATTTCTGATGAACTTCCGATAGAAAATCACTAATCCATGGAAGCTTCTCACCTCAAAGATATTTCTTGGTGACAACCATTCTCTGATCGCTTTCACCTTTTCAGGATCCATCTTCAATTCATTTGAAGAGATCACAAATCCCAAATAAATGAGTTATGTCTTCATAAAAGAGGACTTTTTCATATTAATCAACAACTTCTCTTGCTGCAACCTCCTCATTACCAATGTCAAGTGCCTCAAGTGCTCCTCTTTAGTCTTGCTAAAGAATAGTATATCATACATATATACGATCACAAAATTGCTAATGAAATCTTTCAACACTTCATTCATCAGCCTCATAAAAGTACTCGGGGCATTTGTTAAGCTAAACGACATAACAAGCCATTCATACAACCCCTCATTTATCTTGAATGCTATTTTCCACTCATCACCTTCTCTCATCCTTATTTGGTGATATCCACTTTTCAAATCTATCGTTGAAAAATAGTTCGCTCCACTCAAACAATCCATCACGTCATCCATCCTCGGCAATGGGAATATGTATTTGATGGTGATATTGTTTATGGCCCTTCATTTTGTACACATTCTCCATCCTTCATCCTTCTTTGGACTTAATATAGTTGGTACTGCACAAGGACTCAATCTTTCTCTAACCAATCCTTTATCTAACAAATCTTGAACCTGTCTCTTCACCTCCTTATTCTCTTGAGGTGTCAACCTGTATGCCGCTTTGTTCGGTAGGTTTTCTTTTGGTATCAAATCAATGTGATGACTGATACTTATGATAGGCGGTAATGATCTTGGTAACTCATCCACTACTATATCGGAAAAATTCTCTAACAGTTCCTGAACTTCTTCAGGAAAATATTCCATCAAAGTACTGGTAAGGATAACCCTTGTCTTCCTCACTACAACAAACTGCATCTCCTGTTCCTTATTTACTTCATTCGGGAGTTCCTTCCCACTCATGAGAAGTATGCTCATGCTAGATTCATCCTTCACCTTCTTCTCTTCTATTGGAAGTAAAATGTGTGTCCTATCATTCTTCTCTAAGGTGTAAGTATTTCCTCTCCCACCATGAATGACATTCTTGTCATACTTCCATGGTATTCCCAAAAAAACATGACATACAACCATGGGAATCACATCACATAGAATTTCATCCCTATATCCTCCTATTTTAAATTCAACCAGACATTGTTTAGTTACTGTTACCTGGTGACCTTTCTGCAACCATGAGACTTTATACGACGTCGGGTGTGTAGTCGTCGCTAGCTCTAGCTTCTCCACCATCTCTGTGGATACTAACTTGTCAGTGCTCCCACTGTCAATTATCACCTTGCAAACTCTGTCCTTCGTTTTCTAGGCTGTCTTGAACAAACTGTTCCTTTGTGTTGTCCTTCCAATTTCTGGATCTGTCTTCAAGAGAAATTTCTTCATCATAAAATATCTCCCATGCTCTACACCTTCTACCTTAACATATCGCTTTTTCACTTCCAAAATGTGAGCTTCACCTCCCTCTTTCTTCCTCTCAGGACAATCCCAGGACATATGCCCTGTTTTTCCATAGGCATAACACCTTACTTCTCCTCCTCTACCTCTTTCTCTTCCTCTGGGAAAAGAGTTTCTACCACCACTCTGCCTTCCTCGGGAACTTCCTCCTCTCTCAGAGTGACTATGTGGTTTCTCCGCCTTGTCTTTGGGCTTCTGTGACTTGTCCTGGGAAACTCCTTTACCTTTGTTCAAGCTTCTGCCTATATTTTGTTGACTCTGCTTCCTGGCCAACTTTTCTTCTGCCTTCAATGCAATATGATACGCATCCTCTATGGTTCTAACTATCACCATGTTGATTTTGTCCTAGATATTATATCTCGAGCCATTGATGCACCTGGCAAATTTCTCTTTGTCTATCTCTCTCTGTCCAGCCCATATGTTCAATCTGTAGAACTCCTTTGTGTACTCCTTCACAGTCATCCCTTTCTTCCTCAGGTTCTGCATCCTCCTGAATAGATTTATCTAGTAATCCTTGGGTATGAATTTCTCCTTTATCTTGGCTACCATTCGATCCCAACTCTTAATCTTTTGTTTACCTTTTCTCCTCTTGTCGACCTGCAGTTCATCCCACCACAGCACTGCATGTCCTTTCAACCTAGTGACAGCATGTCTCACCTTTTTATCCTCTTTGACATCTTCATAGTCAAAATACTTGTCCATTGCTCACATCCATTCAAGAAATTATTCTGTGTCTAAATTTTCTTCATACATTGGGACGTTGATCTTTGCCCTGGCTCCCAACTTGATAATCGATTTTAGAAAGCATTATTATGCAACATCCTTAGCTACCGCTTCTTCGACTTCTACTTCTTCAATTTCTGCATCACTGATGCCTCCAACATCAGGTGCTCTCCTTTGTTTTATTTCCATGGAATCCAACATGTATTTCTCTCATTTCCATTTCCATAGCTCTGTTGGCTACAGGTGGCTCATCATGTCTTCTAGGTGGCATTGTGTTGGCACTTATGATACCTCTCATCGATATCAGCCTACTTCTCTTTCTACAGAAATCAATTATGTATCATCTTTGATACCACTCCTAGCACAAGCCCCCCTTCTCTCCTTGGGACTACGTGATCTCCCGGTATTGGATCTTTAAACTCATGAGTCGGATTGACTCTTTGGGTCCTTGTGGCACCCAAAATTGCTATACACAGGCCCCTGTTCTCCCCAAGTGACCATGGGATTTAATCGTGGATCTATCCCTTCATAATTTCAGGCTTCAGGGATATCCTAACCTCTTTCTCCAAGACTTTCCAAAGCATCATCCTCCTAAGTCTGTTCCTCCCGACTTCCGGATTTCCCAATCCATCGCCATGCGTCCTATGTATGGCCAATGGTTGCAATTACTTCGCGACTCTGCGAGCTCGTGATTCTCCCTTGCAACACCTCCAAATGCCCGAGCTACGAAGTGTCAAAACTCCTTGCAGCCAACTTCCACGCAATTATCCTGGATCTGATGGTCTGGTGTTATCCGCTTCTCTCTGGAATAAATCTTGTTCACAGATTAGGATGGAAAACTCAGGGATTCTTCCCCTTGAATATTTTCCTCTACTCTCCCTCCTGAGCTTAACTTCCTCGACTTTCTCTTGTTCCTCAGAGAAATCTCTTTGACACTTATTTGAAATCTTGACCTATGCACACCTTGCAACCGGTTCTCTTCCACACTTGACTCCTTTGTGGATGATTTCACCCTCCTTATGACTGTTCTTCAACAACTTTTTTCTTCTGTGACTAAATTCGCAGTATTCCTCTTGAGATTTTCGAGTATGGAAACTCTATCATGCACTCCTTACGAACGTCTATGCACTCCTTGCAGACATAAGTTCATGCTATCTCTTCTGATCTTACAATTCGAAACAGACTCCATCAACGCACCCCTTACGGATGCTATGCACTCCTTGCACTCACTCGTAGAAGAGAAACAACTGAAACTTATTCACCCTGAACAGTGACTCATACATTCAACCATGTAAATGCATGCATAGATACAAGAATAAGAAATAACAGAGAATAAAGCAGATTAGAAAGTCTACCATTCATTCATTCAAATAGATGCATTGACACCACACATTTGGTACAATATTCCTCTGTTATATTCATTAAACTGAAAATTACATTCATACATACACTACTTCTGTGTAGCTCTTAGCTCTTTGCTACAATGGAAATCTATACACTGAATTCAACAACATCTTCTCAACAACAATACAAAGATTTATACAAAGGGACTCTTAGAGTTATTCCCTCCAACTACTCTAAACTATCCTATAGAAAATAAAAGCTTTCGACTACTTAACATTTATTACAATAAATATTTGAGTCATACAGATAAGAGCGAATGCTCCAGATCTGTACTGTGATCCTTCACTTTAAAGAAAAATGCATTCCCTCACCGATCTTATGCAATGTCTAAGCCTCCAATCATTAAAGACGTTCATAAATCTAAATCTTTGTCAGATATTACATTAATACGCCAATTTTGGAATTCAAAATATTTCAAAATACGTCCTAGTGCGCCCAGCTGTCTTCTGCTTGTGCTTTGTTGGTGATGCTCCTACATCAAATCCCTCTAAACCTGCTAGTCTTCTACTTCCTTAACCCTGGAAAAATTGAAATCAATGATTCTACTCATTAGTGCCATATAGTTGGGAAACTCCCTCGAAGGGATTATCTCCCTAACTTTTCTCCCAGGAGCCTCAACTTTCTCCTAAGCATCCATCAATATTAGTTCATACCAAATGGGTCTCCTAACAGAACTGGAAGGATATAACTCCTTATCTCCACCTGAATTTTGAATTCCCACACTGGAAGTCTTTGAAAAATGTTCTCCCTTTAGAGTCTTCTGCTCCTAATCCTCTATCACTGAGATTGATTTGTCCAAGATCCCCTTGGACCTACAAACAAGATTTCCTTGCAACCTGTATAACCTGCCATCTTTGAAACCCATGCTCACTGTTGTGTTAGGGCTAGATCCCTCTGGACGTATGAGTACTTTTTGTTTCTTGAAAGTGATGGAAAAACCATTGTCCTCCATAACTGAAGTCGACAGCATATTCTTCTTCAGTTTTGATACATAAAGCACATCATGCACCTCCAATGAACCTCCTAACTCAAGATGGAACAAAATAGTTCCCTCCCTCTTCATTTTATACTTGGCATTGTCAGAAAGCTCCATATGGGTCCTTGAGTCCTTCTCTATCACTCCCATGATTTTGTCATATGATGAGATTCACTATCGTCCAAGTACCAATCACTCCCTTTGACTATGTTGATAGAGAGGTAGGATACTAGTGATAAGTCCTTCTCAAACTTTGCAACAAAATCATCTAGTTGTATATTTGTTAATGTTGTTGTATGGATCTTCCCTTGCCCATTTTTCTCTAGACAATGTGATGCATAGTGCCCATACTTGTGGCACAAGAAATGCTTTATTTTACTCAAGTCCTTCTTACTTGGATATGAGGTTGACTCCTCACTTTTACCCTTGGAACCCTTTCCTTTTCCCTTCCTTGTCTTACGGACTAGGGCCAGGTTCTCCTCCTCTTCATCTCCCCACTTTCCTTCTTTAGACTCCTCCCGAGTCTCTTCCTAGATGCACTCGTCCCAAAGCCTCTACCAATATAGGATTTTTTCCCGAGCATAGACGCCCTTGAAAAATGGTTCCCATGACTTGAGAAAACCATATAATGCCACATTAATGAGATCTACATCATCAAATTTCTCTCTTATAGATCCGATTTGATCATGTATATAAGTGATCCTCATGAAATAGCTAGTAACATTGTCAGATCTAAACATCTGCACAGATCTGAGTTTATTTCTCAAGATCATCTTCCTATTCATATTATCGCTCTGGAATAATCCTACCAGGGAATAAAACCTCTCCTTGGCTATATTCTTCTCAGATAAGTGAGGAATTATATGATCCTTCACTAAATACAAGATTATCTGTTGGGATTTGATCTCCTTCTTCTGGTGAGCTACCAAATCTTGCGGATCTATAGATGGAACAATTACTTTGTCCATTATCTCCCAAAATTCATATTCCTTCAAAGCCAATGTAACTCTTGATTTCCAAGATAGTAAGTTGGATGCTCCATCCAATTTGTCTTCAACTCTCAGACTTGATCTTTCCATCCCTTAGACCTGATAATATTCCCTAGAAATAACCTACTAATGAAACTTCCCCTGTACTAGCCTGCACAAACTTGTATGTGACTGTCACTTCTAAAACCCACGTATGTGAATGAATTTCCTTAAGAAAACATGCGTATACACTCTTGTCACCACTGCAACCCACGTATGCATGCACCTGTCACCATTGCAACCTATGTATGTACATTTTGTTTCCTACTACAACCCACATACAACTTTGTACAATTGAAAAAAACCTAGTTCTGCTTCAGTACAATTGTTTCTTTGAAATCCAATCCTTGATTTTTGACTACTGGTTATGGATCTATTAAGATCTCCTTGTAGATCTGATAGAACTGCTACCAACTGTTGTGGATATAAAATTTGGCTTCCTCTCAAAGCTAGATATCTGATACCATGTTAAATTTCTAACCCTGACACCTTAGTATATTGTTATCTAGTGATTTCCTTGTTGCAAATCAGATATGTAGCTCACGAAACAAAATACACTGCTAGAATAATTAACTCAAACAAAATATCATGAAAGAAATACCGAAAACCAAAATCTCATGAACAAGACACAAATATCTTTGGGTGGATACCCCTGCAAAAACCCCCTGAGGGAAAACTAGTACTAACATGATTTTTTTAAGATAAAATACGAGCTCCCGTAATAGGGATAATATTCCACTGAGAGAAATACAACTACAAAAAAACCTGGCAAAGTACGCATTTCTCTACGACACTATGTTAGCATGCTTTTCAAGTTGTACACACATTTCCTTAAGAAAACCCATGTATACATGACTCTCTCAAATGAAACCCACTTTCTGCTACCTCTATTCTCTCTTCTCCCTAATCTAATCTCTATATGGAAGTCCTTCTCCACCTATCTAAGATCTCCTTGAGAAAAGAAGTCATCTTTTCTCTCTGTGTCATATGAAGTCATTGAAGTAACCCTTATCCTTTAACCTAGCCATGCTTTAATAATCTTGAATTATGAGGTCTAACCCTAATATCCATTGATGACTGAGGTTACATCTCACCTCACTTGAGATCAATGTCTAAGATTTAATTCTAATTACTTTTATCATTTCCTTAAATAAACTCAACTAATTAATAAAATCACTTTAGTTTAATAATTCCTTTAATTAAAGTAAAGTATCAATGTAGAAGGATTTTGATGACTTCCACATGCCTAGACACTTAGAAGTACTTGTCCGATGCTACAAACATTAACATCTTAGGCATCCAAGCCTAACAAAAGGTGAAAAAGTGGGACTTACATAACCTTTTAGTTCAGATTCTCACCATTTGGGCCTTTGCAATTGCAGATGTTGGGATCATGTGACCTTTTTCTTCGTGATTCTAGTTCTATTAGCTTATGATTTGAAGCTCATGTGAGCCTTTTTCCTTTAATTCTTTTTCTGTGATCAGGATCTCATACCATCTAATTGATAAATTATTTGTTGTCTTACTACTAAATTTCTTTATCAGGAATAATGATTTTCCTGCAATTCTATCTAATCAATCATTTCAAAATAGTGAGAAAACATTTTTCATGTAGCCTTATCCACTATCCAAACAATGAAATCAATGCATGAAACAAAATAATCAAATTTATCAACTGTATAAACACTAAACTTGATGCAATATTATACTAAAGAGCAATGCAATAAACAACTTACTCGAAAATTATCGACTTTACAAACATTGAAATCTATGCAATATAATGAAATCAATGTACTTGGGAATCTAGGAAACCACCCATCCTTTAGGTTTTCACTTGATAAACTTATAATTTCAAGTTCTAGTGATCTTTTGTTGTGGATTCATAGGCACCTAGGTCCAACGAAAGTTGGAGAAGTGGGACTTATATGACCTCTTAGTTTAGATTCTGACCATTTGGTGCTTTATTGTTGTAGATGTTGGAATCATGTATCATTTTTCTTTGTGACTCTAATTTTGTTAGCTTGTGATTTGGAGGTCATGTGAGCCTTTGCCTTTAATTCTTTTTTTAAATCGTGATCTCATACCATGAAATCAATATACTTGGGATTCCAGGAAATTGCCTTAGCATTTGGGTTTTGGCTTGATCAACATGAAATTTTTAATTCAGTTAACCTTTTTGTTGTGGATTCTTAGGCACCTAGGCCCAACATAAGTTGGAGAAGTGGGACTTATACAACCTCTTGGTTCAAATTTTGAGCATTTGGCCCTTTGCGATTAGAGATGTTGGAACCATGTAATTTTTTTCTTTGTGCTTCTAGTTTTATTAGTTTGTGATTTAGAGTTTTTTTTGTAAGTAAGATTTTTATAAAAATCCTGCTACAGGAAACTGATACAAAAATAATTGTTCTCTAGAGCGTGAGTCGTCATTGTTGGAAATCAACTCCACTCTAGTTGCATGTTCACAACTATGCTAACTATAAGATTTAGACAAAGAATGTGCCCACTGGTAACATTTGACATAAGAAATATACAAAATTACCAGACCCATACTTTGTCCATGGAAATTAAAACTAATGACATTCATGAACATTAGACCCATGTACATAATTTAGATATGCAGGACCAAAACAAAAGAAAACCCATATGAAATTCATGCTTGACACCAATTTTGGACATAAGGGAGTAGGATGGGCGCCCTTGTCTCCTCCATCGCATGAGAAAATGCAGCTTCACGAGTGTAGTTGTAAGGAATAGCTATGGGTGTGTGGTTTTATAAAATCTCAATACAAAAGTTCAAGTCAGATACCTCACTACACAGCTCAAAGACCAATTGTTGTAGAGTAGAGAGGGATCCAGAAATGCATTGTGTGTTTTCATCGTTGTTATTGCTCCTTGTGCCCACCTATGACGATTCCAAAGAGTGTTGTGTTGAGTTTTCCTTGTGGTGATCTGTATGAATGTCGCTTGTAGGATTGTTGTGAGTTATTGTTGGAGGGATCTCAGATGAAGTCCAACCTTGAAGAGTCTTCAGGGCGTAGCCCAGTGAATGACCCTTTCTGTCAAACCACTCAATTTTGTAGCCCCAACCTCATGGGGTGTGCCCACTCTCCAACTATTGATCCTTTCCATCAATGTGAACGTCTCTTGTCCATGCCTTCCACCATGGAAATCGGTTGACCCACACAGATGTGGGTACCCCTTCCTCACTTTGGGCATCCCCTCTACCTTGGAATTTTGCACTCATAAGTTGTGCTCACTCTGAGATGAGAAAACCAAACCCACTCGTAGAGATAGAAGACCCGGAATTATCGTTCCTGTCCACTGTAACTGCGCTCCAAGGAGAGACCAGAAATGAAATGCCATTGTGTTCTAGCTCTACTTTGGCTTAAGTGTCTGCTTTGCACTTGCATCATGGTCATTATGAGGTCATTTCTGGTCATATATTAGGTATTAAGGTTATCGTCCTCCTCCGTGCAAGTCTACATCCATCCCTTGTTTCCCAAATCCTTCATCTTCTATGAGTTTTGTCTGAAATGACCTTGCCACCCTCTAACACTATCACCTAAGTCATCGGCACTGTAATCGGGGAGCCAGGTGTCAATCAGTGTTAATGCTAAGTGTTGGCTCATGGTCATTGTGGACTATGTAACACCCCATTTGGGGTGTTTATGATTTAGAATTCATGTGAGCCTTTGCCTTTAATTTTTTTTTAAATCACAATCTAGCATCTAATTTCATACTTTTTTCCCAATAATAAATTGTCTTTAATGTAATGGATTATTTTCATTTTTACCAATTTTTAATCATATAAATATGAATATCATAAACTTTGAAATATGTGTAACCATTAATCTATGTGTGAAATGAATCCCTCTCACATTTGAGAAGTGAAATTATACCATTTTTTTTTAACATTTATTCCAAAATTTATGAGATTTGTGCTCATCTTAAGACTACATGGACAATTAAAGATGAAGTAAGAAAAATTATGAGATTTGTGCTCATCTTAAGACTACATGGACAATTAAAGATGAAGTAAGAAAAAATTATTTGACTTGGACTGTGTGGGGATATATTGGAGGAAATGCACCTGAATCCTATATTACACGTATTAGTTTTCTCTCAAAGAATTCGATGGTTAATAGAGGACCTCAACTCATTTACAAAGTTGACTTCTAACATAATCAAGATGAAAAATTAAAATTATTATTTATGAGACATTTATAACAATGATGATATGAATGATGATTTATGACAAATAATCAATCTTATTGTATGTGTATTTATTTCATGAGACATTTTATATTTATTTTTTATCTCATTTTATGAGACATTTGTGAGGTTGAAAAAAAATCATTATTCATTAAAAATATATATATTGTTTGAAAAAAATCATCTTTCATTAAAAAATAGTAGGATGAACTGACCTAACAACCAATGAGAAATATAACAAATATAACAGAAAATTAAAATCACAAATTTTAAAATTATTATTGTGTTGTGGTGAGAAAATTGTAAAAAAAAATATTATTTATAAATAAAAAATAATAATAACTCAAGAGAATTATTTATAAATTAAAATAATAATAATAAATTAATTTCTATAGATTTATTTTATAAAATAAAAATTTTGTATTGTTAAATAGATTTGATCTTTCAATATCACATAAATTTAAGGTTAAAAACAATTTATGTTAGTTAAACTTATTTAAGAAAATATTATAATATTTTATTTTCTTTCATAATTATCATCCATAACTCTTTGATGGGATGGGGCGATTGACCATGGCCTATAAGTGAGTGTTAAGTGATGGGAGGGATGTGACACATGTGTCTCGTTAACCTTGTTACATTTTCAAGGCAACGAGTGGTAAGTACAGGCAGTTTCATGCTATCACAAGTGATCTTGAAAGGACAAAGGGTTCTCATTCCAAGCCATGCAAGTCTAGTCCCTGATTAATGGAATTAGTGAGGAATGTTGGTAGGATCTCACAACTATGCGACACACTTCTAGTAATAATGGTAAGCATCTTCCCCCCTGGTTATTTTGCATAGATTCTCTCATGAGGTGAACTGGGTGGATTGTGGTTGAAGGTGTGCTCTTAGGATTTAAGTATGGTTCCTAGGTTAAGTTGTTGTGTTCCCTTGAGGTTGTGGTCAAAGTTTCCTCTCTGTGCAATAGTTGGTTCTTATCTAAAGAATGTCTTATATGGGCTAACATAGGCTGGGTTTTATCCATTTCTTCCTCTTTGTGGCCAATTCTTCTATGTCTCTACACGAGGGGATTCCTTTGTCTAGGTCACTAGTCTATTTGGGTAGGAAACGTTCATTCATCCTTTGGCATTATGTGTCACCTTTAGTGCTAGATTCGGGAATAGGGCGTAGGCCTCCCCTTTTCGAGCTTGCTTGGCCTTGGTTATTGTTTGGTAGACAGGGCATCCTTCCCTTCTTTGGTTTGAACCCAGTCCTTGTTGGTTTCGTTGCTCTATGCAGGTTCTCCCCCTATCATGTCACAAGTTTCCATATGGCAACAAAGGGACCTAAGCCTAGCATGCATGGTGCCAAGAAGCAGGGAGATTCCAAGCTTCCACCCCCCAGTGCACTCTTGGTTGTGCTTGTGTTACGAGTGCAAAACAAGTCATTGAGTAGGCCAAGAAACTATTCCACTCTAGCACCCCATCAGAGATGTAAGAGAAATTGAACAGATTTGTGAGTCATACCAGGCAACTGAGAGACCAAACCTCAAAACGATAGGTTAAATAGGAGTTCCAGGAATGGATAATGGATATCATAATTTCCATATGTAGGGATACAAAGGTATTCATGACCATGAAGTTCTATTAGATGTCCAAAAAAACCATAGCTTTGTCCCTAAAAGATGCATGAGCTAACAAGGACAAACAAACAGAGAATTTGGATTGGATCCATAGATTGGAAGAAAAATTTACTGTACTATGCAGAGTTTCCTTCAACATCAGTTTCAATGTCACTAATGGGGGCTCAGATGACAAGGAGTACATTGAGGTGGAAGGATCTCCAAGCTCACCAGGCACCAACTCCATTCTGATTGTGCTTGAGGAAGACATGGAGAGGGACATCAAAGGCAAGGCTAAGTTGCATGAAACTTTGAGTCTCACAAGCCCAACCAAGCCACCTCTCAGTTAACCTTGTGGATTTGACTATTTTTTGGTTTTTAACTGGCTAGTTAATTTTTTAATGCAGTTTTTATATACATACTATTTAGATACACTAGTGTTGTTATAAATTTTCATAAATATAATGAAGACATATAACAACTATTTTTTCTTCATGTTTGATGCCTAATTTCCATTTTGATGAGCATTAAATATGGTTAACTATACCATTTTTATATATTATTAATAGATAAATACTTTAACTTAGGAAACAAATTTATCTTTTATAATAGTTATTATATAATTAATTAATATTTTATTTAAAAAATTAAATAAATTAAAAATAATAAATAATTATAATATATTGGTCATATAGGTATTGGAGGAGGCAAATCAACTCGATCCCACTTACTCGAAAGTCCTCTTAGTGAGAGGAATGGTTGGATGAGTGAACCAANCCCGGAATATGTTCTCTCTGAATGGGTTGTTCAAATGCTGGAGGAGGCAATCATGCCTTCTTTCCTTTACATAAGTATGTGCATATGTTGTAAGCTTCACATCCCATTTTAGTGGAGGGACTCCCACTTGCTTTTGTGCCTCGTTCCGTGGAACCAGAAATCCTTGAATGGTTTCATTGTTGCTCGACGTAGCTTAAGACAACAGATGCTACAAATAGACTCAATTGTCGTCTCATGTTTACAACAATAGAAACCTTTTGCATGACAAACTAAAAGATATTTATGGCTACAGTCGCGATTATAGTTAACTGCAATTGCAGAGAAAATTCTTATCTGGATGGATGGCTAAAAGATGTTAAAATATGTATACAGACAACTTGTTTATATAATGTTTATGAAGACTCGGTTTTAAACCTGTTGGAGCATGCAACAAAACGAATAAATTTAATTAAATATTGTAAAAGAAAAATTATTTATTTAAAACCATAGTCCATGTGTTAGTATTAAAGTGACATATGGACTTACATGCAAAGAACCCCATATCTTTTTCGTTCTAGAAACATGTCCTCCTATTCCATATTTTATCGAGTCTCCTTTAATGGAAGAAATAGAAGCTCAAGAAGGAATACCAAAACCTAGTTCACTCGCTGAGATTGATGATTTTCTTTACAAATATGGATGAATGGTTAAAGTGCCCAACTCAACATTGGGTTAAAACTATAAAATGGTGTGGTATGAATAATGAAATGAAATATTTGAAGCTCTCTCTTTCGTGAACCTTGAGACTCTCCTCCAGACGGAGTTGTTTTTAATACGTACACTAAAGACACTCATTGGTTAGGCATTGAGAGAATCTAAAAAATGACGAGAATCCTAGGTCATGCCAATTGGAAAGAGCCTCGTTTATGAGCATTGAATAGGAACAATAGAGCTTGGAACACCATATTTTTCTAAACCTCATATTCTGTATTTAGAGAAAGCACTTCATTCCTATTATTTTCTTCTTTTTGCAACTGAATGTAGGGAGGGGAAGCACCTGGGTTGGATATCATTGTTTTCCCAGATCAAATTGGGCTTATAAAACCCTATTATTATTGTGGTGCATGAGTTTCACCCGTGATTATAGATTATTAAGTGAAAGGCATCTCTGGGCATGAACAGAGACGGTTCGAAAGCCAGTTTACCTTGAATCTGCACCAAAGCAAGCAGTTTCACCTGCTGCAGATTCGGGTCCAGATACAGATGCAAATCCAGTCGAAGAAGCAATTGATTCAAATTATAGATGACTACAAAATGGTAAAACAACATTCTTCTAATTTTACTGCTTAAGAGTCATTTTCTTACAAACAAAAGGGAAAAGAACATTAGTTATTGGCCGATGCAAAAAGATAAAGCATATCAGTTCTTGGGTGATGAGTATGCCTATATAAAAAATTTCAGAGTCATAGAATGTATATTGACAAAGAATGGAATACTCTAGCCCTTTTAATATAATAGAGGGGAAATTCAATTCCTAATTTCTCTAGTCCATATATATGGAAAATGTTGTTGATATCTTTGGTCTTCAACAAGTGATCTTTTCTTTGGTTCAGATGGCTGAGAAACTACGTTAAATAATGTCCCTGTCTAGCTCATCTTATGGAAGAGAAAAGCTCGCCCAAGTTAGAGTGGTGGCTTCTGTAAGGCCTTGTTCCCAGTCAAGTATCATAGCCTTCCATGAGTTGCTTCCTGTACAAAATCTTATGCACAGAAAGAATGGAGTATTATGAAATCCCCGGTCAGTTCCATCAAATCAAAGAGAAAGGATTGGGTTGGTTCCATCAAATAAAAACGAAAGGATTGGGTTGGATTTCCTATTGAATCCTGCATCAAGCTCACGAGGCACTCGTTGTAGGTCACTTATCAGGCGGAAGAGTATCTCCGAGATGGAGGGCCTGCAAGATACTTATTGTTGGAGAAGGAATTGTAAGTCATTCAAATATTTCTCTATTTCCTGTTAATTCTATTCTAGAAAACTCTGAACTCTGACTATATAAGGAGACAATGAATAAGAATATTTTAGTAATTTACCATATAGCTAGCAGAATGTCTGTTGATTCATATAGCATAATTAGCATATTGAATGGATGAGGGAGGGATTCCTAGGATACACCAACAATTCCATTTGCGAGAAAACCAACAATTCGGAGAGAAATAACCTGTGAATAGTGGAAAAACAAGCATGTTAGTACGGACTGGGTATGGACCAGCAACAACACGGATCGGGTATGGACCAGCAACAACAATGTAACGAACAAGAACATCTTTACAGAGAAACAACAACGTAACGAACAAGAACATCTTTACAGACATAAGGTGTTTTCTAAAGGATGGAGAAGCAGCACGTTTTCATGGTGGTGTTGGCTTGCATGTTGGTGTAGGTGGCATCAGCATGTTGGTGTAGGTGACAACAGCATGTTGGTGTAGGTGGCAGTAGTTGCAGATCAAGGCAGATCACCAAGGGCTATGAAATATGTATTACAACAAACATTTAAAGTAAAGAAGTAATGTTAGCCTCATTAGTAGCATTACTTTGTTGGGAAAAAACACTACCTAAATGTGTGCGTGAAAAATAAAGATAGACTAAGATATTGTCCAACTTTTTCTCGGGAAGAGGCCAAATAAGAGTGAAAACTCAAAACTTAGGATAAACTGAATGTAATTTCAACTTAAAACATATGAATTATATGAAACTTTAAGTTAAAACAGTAAGAGACTTGGTTTTCGTGCCAATTTAATAGGTAGACTAAAAATCAATTACTAATAGTTTTCAGCCCGAAGAGAAGGAACTAATAAACATGATCTGAAATACTAATCTCTTCGATCCCCACATTATGCTAAAAATATTGAAAATTTTATTATTATTAAAATTTTTACAATAATTTGGTCGATCAAGGAGTAATATGAAAATCCTCTTAAATTATTATTATTTAAATTTCTACTTTATTTTTTAATTATTTGAATAATCGTTTTGAACACTACCTTAATATACTTCTCTCGTTATGTTCTATATCATTAATCACCGTGACAAATCTTTCCTTAATCACTAATCAATGTTAACCTCTTGGCTCAATTATATATTTAGAACTTGGCCAGGCTCAATTGGCCAAGAAAGAGCAACAAATAGCAGTAAGGAATGGTGTTCGATAAAGAAAGAAGAAGTAATTTTTATTAATGATTTTAAATCAAAGTTAAATTTTTTATAAATTAATATTTATAAATAATAAGATTATAATAATTTAATATTAAATAAATAATTTGAAATTTAAATATATTTATAATTATTTAATGATTAATTATAATAAGAGAAGTCACATATGTTTTTTAAGTGGGTTTAATGGTTAAGAACATGTGTTTCCTCCTAAGAGGTTATAAGTTCAAATCCAAAGAGGGTAGAGTATGTATACTTCAGTAGACTTTACCAATTAAATCGTTGGAGGGAGGATATCCCTTGTCCCACAAACAAAAAGATCTCATACACCAATTTAATGTAGCTTAGTCGTGACCTTAAAAACAAATTATTATTATTATTATTATTATTATGATAATCAAGTTTAGATAAAAAAAAATTAATATAATGCTTATTTAATATAAATTTGTGATTAACTTAATATTTTAATTATAAAATAAAACATACTTTACAATTTTGATATTAACAAGTTTAAATAAGAATCTAATGTAATACTTAGTGTAAGTTGATGATAAACTTAATTTTTTAATTACAAAGTAAATCATATTTTACATATTGATATGAATAACATATGTAAAATAAAGTAATCATAATAAATTAAAATTAAACAAAAGTTAACATTAAAATGTAACATTGAAAATAAATGAATCGATCCTTATAATAAAAACGAATACATGAAAGACAAATAACATAATATAAACCTAGATACTTAAAAACAAATAAGGGTTAGGGTGGACTTACATTGTTTATTATTTTAAAAGTCCAAAATGAATATTCAAAACAAATATGGTTTTCAAATATTTTTGAAAATAGTAGTACTTTTGGTCACTAGAAATAATAATTTTAAAATATTAAAATAATCAAAATTTATGTTTTCTTTTAATTTGTTTATTTTTTCATTACAAACTATCTTAATATTTTTCATTCATTTTTCACCATAACTATCTTAATATTTTTCATTCATTTTTCACCATAACTATCTTAATATTTTTCATTCATTTTTCACCATTTATAGGTCATTCATTACTCATGAATACTTTCCTATGTTAAACATTTATGATCAATAAATCAATATACACAACTCTCTCAACACAATGATATTTTTCATTCATTTTTCACCATTATAGGTCATTCATTACTCATGAATACCTTTTTATGTTAAACATTTATGATCAATAAATTAATATACACAACTCTCTTAAAAATTAATATACACAACTCTCTTAACATTATGTTGAGACTAATCAAAGAGGAAATATTTTTCATTCATTTATCACCATTTATAGGTCATTCATTACACATGAATACCTTCATATGTTAAACATTTATGATCAATAAATCAATAAACACAACTCTCTAAACATAGTGTTGAGACTAATCAAAGAGGAAATATTTTATAGAGGAATTTTATGCCTTATTCCATGCCTTGTACACACATATTGAAAACTAAGACTCATGGAAGTATTTAATCTTGAAGTATTAGACATTATACACATGCACATTTATATTGAGATGGAATTATTGGACATCCAATCTCTGGGAGCATCCTACAAATATGCAATCAAAATTCAAGATAAGTTCAAGTAGAAGGAAAAAAAAGAGTTTAGTCATATGAATGAGTTATCGATAAAGAAATATAAAGGGAGTTCCAACTTCCATCATAAAGGGAAAAGAAAGGAGACCCACTCATGGAATCAACAACAAAAGCCTCATGCAAAGCCTCATGTAGTGAATACCCACCAAATAAAAAGTTGAAGAAAGGTATAAGCAAGTGGTGTGGCATACACAAGAAAGAATGGCACTCAAAAGAGGATCGTTGGGATGGAGAAACTCTATGTTGCCACAAGTTGATGTAGCTTATATAATTGTTCATTTAGTATGCAAATATTATAGTACTTATGATACGTTGTTGATTGAGAAGGAGTACATCTGGATCTAGCAATGATCCAAGTAATCAAATATTAGCCAAACCCAATGACACTCACAAAGCTCTACAGCTTCCTAGGCCTTGCAAATTTACTTTGCAAGTTGGTGTTGGGGTTCTCCCACATCTCATGGCCCCTCAATCGGGGAATGAGAGGGGGATTCAAAGTTAAGCTCATCTGGAAACAACAAAGAAGCAAGAATTTAGATGGCTAATACAATGGATTTTTTCAACCCTAGTCCTCAATCTTCCATATCTACAATAGTAGTTTGAGATTGATATGGATAACTCATAATATGTGATCACTGTCATTCTCATTCAACGTGGAAAATAAATTTCTTACCTTAGTGAGAACCTCAATAAAAGGGTATGTAGATACCCAACTTATGATAAGGAGCTTTAATCACTACAAGGAAAACATCAATTAGCAAATTTTTTTGTGGAACCACTTCTTCCTTTATCTATTTTTAGTGGAGGTTTCTAGCAGAGGCGAGCAGCTAGAGGTTCTAACGATTGTTTTTTGTAGGTGTTCTTGATCCATATTATTGCATCAATGTGCTTCAGTAACATGAACACTAGTGCATAAGCCTACTAGATGCATCAATATAGGTTAACATGTTTTATAAAAAATATCAAACATTTTTTCAAAAAAGCCTTGTCAGTGTGCCCAATATATTAAGCATCCTCAATGAACTTCATAGATTTATTTTCACTGGTGTGTAACCTCGACACATGCACTAAATTAGGTTAAAACACCTTTTAATAAAATATCATTTTTTTGTAAAATAAATTTGGTGTGTCTAATATATTTAGCCCACACTAGTGCATAACATTGCCACATGCAATGATGTATAGGTTAAATAAATAAACAAATATAACTCATATGTTAGATACCTGCACACACACTAGTTCATTGGGGTATCCACATCATGATAGGGTTTAAAAAAAATTGTCAAACCCAAATTTCGTTTAGTTCTTCAAGCCATATAAACAACATTTCTTACTAACCCCCTATGACCACCTGAATATTGAGTGCTACTAGATAGTATGATTTCTCAATTTCATAGTGATTTTGTGTTCATTTTGGAATTTTGCAAATGGTAACAAATTTTAATTTTTTCTTTATGCAGCAACCTTGCCTCCTTAGTGGAGAAGAGACTAGGTAAATTGATTCTTGTCTATTCATTAACATATTCAATGATTTAAAAATTAAAACTAGGCATTAATTTTACTATTTTTCCAACTTTTTTTAAAAATCACGTAGTGTGTGAGACGAACTATGAATAATATGAATAATGAATACGTTATGAGATGATTACAATAAGAATGAGGTCTTGTTTATATATCCTCATAGGGGATTCCCTTTCATGAATAAACACATCCTTTTAGATAAGACATGACTTTTCATTTATGATGCGTTTAATTATTATTTATTATATCTATTTCTATATATATTATGTTCATAACAGTGTGTCCCTAGATTTCAGCATTCACTATTCCATGGTTCTTTTATATGTTGAATCAATCACAATGCTTCCATAAATTACAAGTGCACCAAAGAGTTAAATTTAATAAGTGAAATTTTCCTACACCCTTCACTGCACCAATAAATGTGTGGATGCACCACAAATAATGAGCCACTTAACCTTACGTGCACTATACAAGTTTAACATTGTGTGCATGAATTTTTCATGCTACATAATTTGCAAATAATAGTGGTGCGCCACTCACCCTCGGTAACGATGCCAAGGGATAACAACACTCTAACATTTGTAGCAATTTATACTATTTAGAGCACCGAATTTAAATTACATATTTAATGAGTCATATCATTATTACTTTATGAACACTTTGATCTTAAATTTATATAATTTTATAATATTTTTTATTTTATTTTAATCAACCATAGGCATGCATCACAAGTGAATTAT
>SNQJ01S0096077.1:29520-57415 GCA_010110895.2 Picea sitchensis
GCCCCTCAATCGGGGAATGAGAGGGGGATTCAAAGTTAAGCTCATCTGGAAACAACAAAGAAGCAAGAATTTAGATGGCTAATACAATGGATTTTTTCAACCCTAGTCCTCAATCTTCCATATCTACAATAGTAGTTTGAGATTGATATGGATAACTCATAATATGTGATCACTGTCATTCTCATTCAACGTGGAAAATAAATTTCTTACCTTAGTGAGAACCTCAATAAAAGGGTATGTAGATACCCAACTTATGATAAGGAGCTTTAATCACTACAAGGAAAACATCAATTAGCAAATTTTTTTGTGGAACCACTTCTTCCTTTATCTATTTTTAGTGGAGGTTTCTAGCAGAGGCGAGCAGCTAGAGGTTCTAACGATTGTTTTTTGTAGGTGTTCTTGATCCATATTATTGCATCAATGTGCTTCAGTAACATGAACACTAGTGCATAAGCCTACTAGATGCATCAATATAGGTTAACATGTTTTATAAAAAATATCAAACATTTTTTCAAAAAAGCCTTGTCAGTGTGCCCAATATATTAAGCATCCTCAATGAACTTCATAGATTTATTTTCACTGGTGTGTAACCTCGACACATGCACTAAATTAGGTTAAAACACCTTTTAATAAAATATCATTTTTTTGTAAAATAAATTTGGTGTGTCTAATATATTTAGCCCACACTAGTGCATAACATTGCCACATGCAATGATGTATAGGTTAAATAAATAAACAAATATAACTCATATGTTAGATACCTGCACACACACTAGTTCATTGGGGTATCCACATCATGATAGGGTTTAAAAAAAATTGTCAAACCCAAATTTCGTTTAGTTCTTCAAGCCATATAAACAACATTTCTTACTAACCCCCTATGACCACCTGAATATTGAGTGCTACTAGATAGTATGATTTCTCAATTTCATAGTGATTTTGTGTTCATTTTGGAATTTTGCAAATGGTAACAAATTTTAATTTTTTCTTTATGCAGCAACCTTGCCTCCTTAGTGGAGAAGAGACTAGGTAAATTGATTCTTGTCTATTCATTAACATATTCAATGATTTAAAAATTAAAACTAGGCATTAATTTTACTATTTTTCCAACTTTTTTTAAAAATCACGTAGTGTGTGAGACGAACTATGAATAATATGAATAATGAATACGTTATGAGATGATTACAATAAGAATGAGGTCTTGTTTATATATCCTCATAGGGGATTCCCTTTCATGAATAAACACATCCTTTTAGATAAGACATGACTTTTCATTTATGATGCGTTTAATTATTATTTATTATATCTATTTCTATATATATTATGTTCATAACAGTGTGTCCCTAGATTTCAGCATTCACTATTCCATGGTTCTTTTATATGTTGAATCAATCACAATGCTTCCATAAATTACAAGTGCACCAAAGAGTTAAATTTAATAAGTGAAATTTTCCTACACCCTTCACTGCACCAATAAATGTGTGGATGCACCACAAATAATGAGCCACTTAACCTTACGTGCACTATACAAGTTTAACATTGTGTGCATGAATTTTTCATGCTACATAATTTGCAAATAATAGTGGTGCGCCACTCACCCTCGGTAACGATGCCAAGGGATAACAACACTCTAACATTTGTAGCAATTTATACTATTTAGAGCACCGAATTTAAATTACATATTTAATGAGTCATATCATTATTACTTTATGAACACTTTGATCTTAAATTTATATAATTTTATAATATTTTTTATTTTATTTTAATCAACCATAGGCATGCATCACAAGTGAATTATATAATTTGGTATCCTTGAGAGGCATGCAAGAGGGATTCATTGGTTGAAAATTCACTATGTGAAGTAGAAGTTCATTATGTTTGGTGATATGTTTTCTTTATATTTCATTCAATGATCGATAGAATTATTTCAACTCAATTCATTGTGTGTTGTAATTGGTTTATTGTGTTGGAGTTGAGGTTCCATATAATCATGCAACATTTTGTAGGTGAAACTATAAATACTGCTTAAACAAAGTATATATTTAACAACTAAATGTACAAGAGTCAATGCTTTTTATTATGGAACCTATAGATCATGGGCCCACCATGCTTTTGTTGTGCCTCTCTAGTTGTAACATGATAGATCAAATTTCAATTAGCCTACAAATCTTGAGATATTGTATCACCCTACATATGAAATTCTCAATATACATGAAAAATATCATTTATTCTTTCAATCAATTTTTATTTGCAATATGACCATGATAAATTGCATTAGAAACTCAACTAGAATCTCACCTTTACAAAGTTGTTCAAATTTATCGTACTTACATTGAAAAACACAAAATAAGGGATTCATGTATCATCCAACCTAGACAACAACATGTTTGAAAACATTGGTTATGAAAAAATTGTCAGATAACAATTAATGTATTTTAACTACAATTCCATGCCCGACAATGGAAACAAATATTTTATTGATATCCTACTACAATTGATAGTTGGCTTCCTTCATTTACAATTCACTACCCTAAGAAATTTAAATGGAACACTTCCTTCAATATATTTTATTTATATTACACTTAAGTGTCTCTATCTTTATAAAGTATTTAGGCGATGCAATACCATTAAACCTCTATGTCAAAATCACTTTTGTTTTCGTAAATGAAAAGATACATTCCATATTGTAAATCCTTTTGTACATCCAAATATATCAACAATTCATAGTCATTGGGAATCCTACTATTTACACCATTCTTTGTCGTTAAACCTCTGGAAAAGTGAACATGATTCCTTTTCATATATTAGAGGCTAATATTCTAATTGACTTTAGGCTCTTTCAATGTTCCAAGTACACACATTGAAACTTATTTAGCACAGAAGATAGGTTTCAACAAGCCATTTGAACCTATCAAATCCATTCCATGTTCTTGGTTTGATCTAATTAGGAACACACCATTTTCTTCTAGTAATCCAAATCATTGCTTATTATCCCCCTTTATTGCATGTCTAATATCATCAAAAAGTGTGAGAGTGAAAGGGAAATCGTATATGAATTCTCATATTAAGATTCAAAAAATATTTCGCCACCATATATACATCACTTTGAATTTTCTAATTCAATTCAAAATCTCTATGTTGCAAACATGGGGGATTCACCTTATTGATCAATATCTTATCACATTCATTCATAAAATGTGTTTTTAAAATTATGAAAAATAGAGTCAATATATTGTAGGTATTTGGGGGGGATGTAGGGTACTAGGGGGTTTATAGATATTGGGGGTTATAAAAATGGGGGAAGGTCACATACAAGTGCATTGAATGTGGATGGATGCGATGGAAGAGGTGGTCTGGATGGGTGGGTTGTGGGTGCATTCACTGACGATGCATGGAATAAGAAATATTCTAGGGCCGGGCGGCGATGAACCCCCACAGGCTATACAAGTGATGGAAGAGCCCTTGGCTTGGATAAATTTAACCCAGAAGTTGTGATAAGGTGCCCAAGGACTGGACTAGTACTATAACTAGCAAAAATATCAACAACCTGCATACATATTAATAATATTGTTATTGGTACTGAATAGTAAAATTCAATAACATAAATACAAAAAAATGAGATTTAAATGAGATTTAACTCTACACATGATATCTATGATGCAGGTGACTTTTCCAGTGTAGGTGGACATTGCTTGGCACTGCCTGGTCCCACAAACTATAGAAACACAAGAACATTATAAATTTGAGGATGCTAGAAAATAAAGAAATCACTATGGTGAATTTATCAAATGTGACACATACATGTGTATGGGGTACACCTAATGAGAAATCTTCTTATATTGTTGCATTAGTGGTGGAGATGGACATTGATGCATCTATTGGTGTAGATATTCTGTTATATTGGCGTAGAAACTGCAAAATATCATACAATAAAATATCGAAATAAATACACAGAATACTATATAAATATATGACAATGAAGAACAAAGAGATGGCTAAGATATTAACCTTATACATGAATCTTTGTTGTCCACTGGACTCCATAGGCCCATAAAAATTCTTCCTGCAACTTGAGCATCTATGAGGTTCACATGGACAACTATTATTCCCATGTTCCCTCTCCTCACTGCACTCTTCTCTAGGGGTTGAATCTGACCCCTCTATCAATGTGACCCCCATGCACCTCCTATCGAGATAGTGCAACAAAGATATCATGTTTCACTAGGCTCCAAGTCAAGGATGATAGAGCTACATGTACCTACTGCAATCCCTTTACAATAGGATGAATATGGGAAGGGGGGTTAGGCCTTCTCCTATGGGGACATAGACCTAACATGGGATCAAACCTAGGAAGCTCTTGGTCTTGTTGTTATAGAAAAATTTTGCCTCACCCCATGCAACTTGCTTAGATGGCTTTTCCATTTCCCTATGCAGACTTGAAGTCCCCTTTTGTACATTCCAGAGATAAAAAATCATATTTTTCCACATATAAACGCCCTACCAATTAGAGAGCATATGTATATGCAGGTTGCACCATTACAACCAGCGTACATCAGGTTTGGTGCTCAAAATTAAAAATTATGTCAGGTTTCCATGTCACGTCATGAGATCCATGATCCTTGACCTTCCATATACTGGAAACACTATGACTCAACCCTTCAGTTTCATTTGAAGGCTATAAATTGAGCCATATCCAAGCCATGAAAGAGAAGAGAATTAAACTTTTGAGAGAAAATATACTCTGGAGAAATTTCACTCCACATTGAGTCTGCATCCCTTTATCCTTGAAAGTTTGAACACATTGTTCAGCCCCCAAGATCTTCCTTCTTTGATGGATAACCTCATTGTCTCCTTTATATGAGATTGCCTTTGGTGGAGGATTGAAGTGGTGGAGGCCAAGCTAGAGGGACTTAGTTTCTCGGTTCTGATGTTTGTCATTAAATAATTTTGTCACTTATACACTTATGTTGATCATTTTTAATAGAAATACTATTTTCTCGTCCAATTGATATCTTGCAAATATTTGAATTATTATTCCATGGGCATATTTTTCATGAATGTTAAAGGATTATGGTAGTTTATATGATAACATTTTATTACCATATGCTTGCGTATATTAGTTTTTGCGGACAAGTTGCAGGTATAAAGCTTTGATTTGTGTGCTCAATGGTGGTCTTCATCGAACGTCCGGACGAGGTAGGCTCTTGATATTGTTCTGTTAGCATTTCATTTATATAACATGCTTGGGATTAGGGTTTATTTCTACGTGTCATTCCATCTATTGTGGTTTACCCCATGCCATAGAGTGATTTTCCTCGTAACAATTGTGTGGACCCTAAATCCACTCCCTGAAAGTGACCAATGTCGAAGTAGTTGACATAGTGACCCAAAATAAGTTCCGCCCATAATTTTCTAAAAAATTATAAAGGAACCTCCTTGTTATTGTTGGGAGTTTTATCAAATAACATGAATCACCTATCCATCCAGTTTTGAAGAATTTGTGGGTGGTTTCACCAGTCAATACAAATGTGTTTCATCGTGACATGTGGTTGTTTTCCAAATCGAGGATCAATAAAAAGAGACATCAAATCTTGTTTTTAAATAGCCAAGTCTCTAACTTGGTTTGTATCGAGTCCATTCCTATAAAAATTGAACATTCTAGCCCTGTATTTAGAAATAGAAGTTAGTTTCCCTTGGGCACTTGCAATGGACCTCACAATGACGTCCAATGAAGTGGCCAAGAAATATAGGCTACATTCTTTGTTTCCCCTTAAATAAGTGACAGGCTACTCAATGTAGCCAACCCCTAATCAATATATGTGTTCATGTTTGGTGGTTGTGGTGGGTTGGGGTTTTCCTCACCTTGGTTTGGTTGTGGGAGGTTTTCATTGTCTCTGGGTTCCATTTTAGTAATATTTGCTGCAATTTAATAAGAAAATTTAATAAGTGCACTTCTAAAAAAGGTATTACAAACAACAATTTCATTTTATCCCAACAAAATTATTAACATAATTTTGTGTAAAACAAAGAAAAACTATGTGTTATCTTTACAATAAACTTGAAAAAAACCTATACAATATTAGTGAATTATTGAGAGATTTACATTCAAGTATTAATTATGTGTATTTTTCTCTAAGTATATATTGCAATAACATGGATGTCATGAAAATTATACTAAGTGGTCCAGAGGCCAATGAATGTTCTTAAATAATAATAAAATATTAGATATCGATGTTATAACTATGCTATATTTGTTAACATGTCATATGTTTTTAGAGAGATGGACTATGTGAACATGAAGAAAGAGAGATCACATCAGTTACTTGGGTTTGATCAATTTTTGTTGTGTTCTCTTCAAGATTGTCATTGAACCACACATTTGTAGTGAACCTTGCTAATAAGTTTTCAGTTCCATTGGAATTTACATCCATAACCCATGACTAATTGTTTTGTATTTTTGCAAAGCCAAGAGAGGAGAAAAATATAACAAAGGAAATGAAAATATGTTGAGTGTGGGATTTGATTAGATTAAGTATGTGCATTAAATTTCATTCCAATTATTATATCGACAAGGATAAAAAAATGCACATAGCACATGAACTCAAGTGAGGATACACAAAGATAAGGTGTCCAACATTCTATTGGAAGCTTATAATAAGTGATACTCAAGATGTTGGATATGCCAATATAGTAATAGTATTATATAGGTGTGAAATTTATGATTGATTTTATATTGTGAAAAGGTGCACTGTATCAAGGAATAGATGACAGCCAACAAGAATAGAGATGATTTTAGTCTTTACATGCTAAGGCAAGTAATGGGTGTTGAATCATGAATATTTATCATGATTCGCATCCATCCTCATATGATATGAAAGGTATAATTATTACTTAGCATATGAGATTTGGAAATGAGATTGATGGGTTGTTGAAAATGTGACTCTTTCGAAATTTTATAATATTTGTTTCCCTTCATAAATGACAAGTGATTTAAAAAATTTACATTTTTTTAAGGGTGTTTTTTTAATTACCCTTCTAGGACGGGTTTGAACCCCTTGGAAGGGTTGGGAAGGGTTCAATTTTGATAATTAAATGTAGAATATGATGCAATGATGAAGAACCAAAAAATGGGATTGTATGCCATGTATTAAATGAATAAATGTTATAGGGCTCCAAATGGGTTTGTAAGACAAAATTTAATTCAAATGGGTCCATAGAGAAATTCAAATAAAAAATGAATACTATTCAAATAATTATTTATCTTTCTTCAAGTCTTAGTTGGCATATTAATCAAATATATGTTAATAATACATTTTTCATTATAAATATCCATGAATAATTATATATGGACCAATCCCATAGCTTAGTGGATAAAAAACATCCTCATTTGTTTACATGTTGAAAACAATCAAAATTTTCAGGCTAACATAAAAAAATCAAGCATACCTAGCCTGAATTGAACATGGTGGCAAGATCTCGGGCCTTTCTCCTCCTCCACTCCTCTTTACTTTCTCAAATAGTAAAAACATGAGGCACGATGTGAAAATGGGCATAAATTGTGCCTGTAGTCCCTTAAAAAATGGGCACGATAAGAACATGTGTGTGTTTCTAGGAATGTGCACTCAATCCTTGGAACACACACACACGTTCTTAAGAACGTGCACACATTATTAAGAATGGACAAGTGTTCCTACCAACATGCCTATGTGGCACACTGAGTGGAGGTTCGGGATTTTCCGAACCTTTAACATCAGGAACGCACATGCATTCTTATGGGTGTGCATTCCAGCTGACCCCCTTGCCACCTTTTCATCCACCAACTTTGTGCACACACCCAAAAGCATCATTCACTTTTATATGCATCATGTCCTAGCTCCACTAAAAATGGTCCCATTTTATACTTGTCTTGACTATTTCACAAGCATGGGTATGCCACCTTGTTTAAAAAGAGCCTTTATATTCATTTATCACCTCACCATTATTTGTTTTTGTAGGTGGCTTCATTTATCTCTTCATCGAGGTTCCTTCTTTCATTTCAAGCTCTTTTCTCTCTCATATTTGTCAATTTTCACATCCAACCTTATGTGACTAATTTTTAGATCTGAAAATTGCTTCCTAGTGAACTAACAGTAAAGCCCTAGCTATTATCACTGAACAATTTTACATTGAAAATTATTGACTGAAAACATATGTAGTAGAAACAACAATATCATAGATGAATCATCAATCCACAAGAGACACGTAATTTATGTTCTATAACCTTGTCAAATTCAGAAATATCGAGGGAAAAACCAACCCTCCCAACCAATACAATATCATCAAATCTGAGGACAACCTTGAGCTCTCAGCCAATGTAAATATCACCAAAATTTGAGGGCAACCTTGTCCTTCAATAACCATACAAATCTGAAAACCAAACCTTAGAAATTTACTGGAAACTTCCTCTTCGCACAGCTCTGCTACAGACCACATGCATGACTCGATGATGTCACATGTCATCCTGTACGAACTAGCTCCTTCCCATAAAACTATGTACGTGGTCCTCCTTACTACAACCCACGTACATACGTGCTTTGATCCACTACAACCCACCTATATGCGACTGTGCCCAATGCAACATGTGTACATATGTGATTCACCCACCTGCAACTCGTGTACATACATGACTGTGCCAACCCACAACCCGCATACATACAAAAAACCATTGTACAGACACCTCCATACAATTTTCTCCTCGTGAATTATCTTCCTCTAGGATAGATTTTCCACCATGTAGAATTTCCCTTTGCTGAAATCATCTAGCCTCCTAGCATAAGTGTAGACTCACTTATGTTAACTCCATCCTTTTCACAATGACTTCTCTCTTTTATATACAATTCCAATGAGTGATTTTAGGCACCCCTTCTAAACTCAACAATTAATTATAATACTTTAATCCTCTTTGTAGGTGTGAAACCCCATGACAAGCCCATAAATCCCACCAACTTGCCCATGAAGCCCTGGTTTCATTTTGGGTCAGATTTCACTGAAATGAAAGGTTAATCTAGTGCCAACAAATATTCCCACATTCTTGACACCTTGGCCTCTTGTGGGAATACCTCTCGAAGATACAATAAAAAACACTCCCTCTTAGTGAGGGAGCTATCCCATCCATCATCATCTAGATGTACCTATGTCTCCCATACTTAAAGTGAATCTATCTCCTCTACTAAAGATTCACTCCAATCATCCTAACTGTCTTCTCCCTCCATCACCGAAGCAGATCCTGTTGTCTGGTATGCCTCACTAGTTGCTCCCTTCGTGACTGTAGCAAATATTTCTCCCCATTCTTCCTGACCAGCTGCCTCCTTTGGCACTGAAGCAAAACCTGCTAAAACAAATGAATCTTTCATGGAGGGAACACAACTCCTAGAATCCTCCTACCTCTAAATATCTTATTTGGCCTCCTCAACCTATGATGATTTCTTGTCAATATTGGAAGATGATTCTCTCCCACTTGAAATTGAGGGGGAAATCTCTCTAAATGGATGACTCTCCCTCTGATCCAACGACCTCTCTTTGATATTAGACTACCTCTGATTATGTATGATCCCTTTGAAACTCGAATCCCTCTGAATTTGTTGACCTCCTTTGAAGTCTAGTCTATTATGAACAGTCCTGGGAATTTTCTCCTCCCTAATAGATCCTGAGGGTTGAAGCCCTATGAACTATGGCTCCCTCTAAGCTGAAACTACTAATGGGGCTACCTTCCTCATCATTGGTGGAGTTTCTTTCTCCCTTTGAACATGTGATACTGGTGGGGCCACCTGCCTCACCATTGATGGAGCTACTTGCTCTCTCTAAACCTGTGCTACTGGTGGGGTCACCTGCCTCACCATTGGTGGAGCTACCCACTCCTCATCATTTGTCTCTCTACTTCTATTGGTCACAACACACATAGGTTGGCCTCTCATCCTATATATTTTTCCCTCCCTAAATCCAAGAATCATTGTTGATCTGAAGCTAGATATCCTGGGCACAAACAACACCTTTCCATATCGAATCAATATATGGTGGCCCTTCTTCTCAATATCTAAGACTGAGAGAACAATCCTCTTGAGTTCTGGAACCAATAACACATTTGACACCCTCATCACTTCCCATGAATCCATCTGTAATGATACTATGTTGGATCCTCAAACTGGATGCTTGGTTCCCATACCAATCTCTACAATCAAATATGATATAGTCTATGTGAATTTGTCAAACAAATATGGTGCAACTGTCATATGCAAATATGCTTGGATATCCACCAACCATGTCCCCCTACTGGAAATTGTACCTGAAAGGGTGGAGACTAACAATATCTCTCTCTAGAACATGTCTTCATCCTCATCAACCTCTATTGTTGATGTCTGCTTCCTTCTTCCCCTCCCCCTCTGGTGTGGACATTATGACACATAGTGCCCAAATTCATGGCACTCAAAACATCTTATCTTACTAAGATCCTCCTTCCATATCTACTCTAAAAATGCTTCTCTCTCAGGAGAATCCCTTCTTCTATGATAACCCCTTCTTTCTGGAGAACCTCTTTTTCCCTTCCTAGTGCAAGTTTTAAGGGGTTGTTTCTCATCACTACTAATCTTCACAATACCATCGATATCATCCTTGGACATCAATCAAGTCTTATTCTGGATATAATATATCCATAGTCTATCAAAGTTTGGTAACTTCTCTCATGCTTAGATCCCCGACACAAATGGTTCCCAAGACCCGGGAAGTCCTCTTAATGCCACATTTACAAACTCAACATATTCCACCTTATCACTGATGGCAATGACATAATATCGAATCTGTGTAATCTTCATAAGATATTTCACAACCATGTCCTCACTTGAAATCTTGACAACTTGAAGATGATACTTCAAATGTAACTTCCTACATGTATTCCTATTTTGGTATAGAGCTATCAGAGCATCATACATCTCCTTGGTGAATGTCTTCTCAGCAATGTGAGGAATCAAGTAATCCTTCACGGATTCTAGCAACACCCACTTGGCCTTCACTTCCCTCTTCTCATGGAATTCCAAATCTATTGGATCGGTTTGGATAGGGACCAAATCCTCTACATATTGTTTGAGTTAATTCTCCTCCAACAAGATAAGAACCCTAGCCTTCTAGGCCTAGAAGTTTGTTGCCCCTTCCAACCTATCCTCAAGCTTCAATGTGTTCACCATCTTGACCTGCCCAGAACAAAACAATAAATCTGCAATAAATTGTAGCAGCTATGTGTCTCAAATATGTTCCCCTTCTCTTCAAATCACAAGCTCTGATACCATATCAATTTTCACATGCAACCTTATGTGACTAATTTTCAGATCTGAAAATTGCCTCCTAGTGAACTAACAATAAAACCCTAGCTGTTATCACTAAACAATTTTACACTAAAAATTATTGACTAAAAACATATGCAGCAAAAACAACAAGATCAAAGATGAATCATCAATACACAAGAGAAATAAAAAAAAAATTATGTAACCTTGTCAAATTCAAAAATCCCGAGGGAAAAACCAACCCTCCCAACCAATACAATATCATCAAATATGAGGACAACCTTTCCCTTTAAGCCAATACAATTATCACCAAAATATGAGGACAACCTTGTCCTCCAATAAGCATACAAATTAGAGCCTATGTGGCATGGAAGTTACATCATAAAACGTGTGCTACAAAAAGGTTCCTACGAGATAATCAATTATGATGGAATCCCTCTCAATGAGCCCCACAACGAGCTCTACCTGAAAAAATACTACGCTTAGAAAATATTGCATATGTTCTTTGTACATTATTGTACCATATGTTTTGGTTTGGTGTATTTTTTCTTTTGCGTGAATGTGTTTTGTTTCATCCTTAGTTGCTTATACGTTGTTTTTTGCCTGAATGTGAAGATGTTAGCATATTTCCCTATGCATTATGGATTTGTGGATGGCATTAGCTGACATATCCAGAACTTAGCTTCTACAGCTTGGACCATTTACCATTTTGGCGATTTGGTGATCTTAGGAGGGACCTGTCTTGGACTTGCAACCAATAACGTTGCAGAATATCACGTCGTTATCGAACTTTTGACTGAGGCCACCTCTCTTGACATATCCCAAATAATCATTATCCTTGATTCCCAACGTGTGGTTTGTTAAATTAACCATGTTTATACCATACATAATCCAATACTGCTACGTCTCTACTTGAGGGTTCATCATCTAAAGGTTTTTAACTCATGTAGAATACCAACACATACCGAGAGAACTCAATACCATTACGGATTCATTAGCAATTTACATGTTGGATTGGCATCTCGCACATAGATGAATATTCAAGATCATAAAAGAATAAACATAAAACATAAAAAACATAAAATCATTGTAGCATAAGCAGTTGAGACAAAACCCATATATATATCTATATATAAATAGAAAAAATGTGGGTTAATATAGTCCAAAAAGTACATAGAGTGGAAAAATGTGGGATACTATGCTCGTACATCATCATAGCAAGACTACATGAAACTATACTTGTTTCATTGTACTACATTGTGCTCATGGTAGCACACTACTTCTCTAGCTACTCATCCCAAAAGATGATGAAGACTCTCGGGTACACCAATTGTTTGTCTCTGAAGGTGTAAAGGAACATCTCGTAATATCATAGAGGGGACACCCATGGTAAGCCCTCTGAGATTCCTTTCTGCCTTGTGAAGTCCTCTGCCCCCGCCGCCTACCTCCACTACTGCCCAGGCACCACCGTGTCATCCAAATGGTGGCATTCCAGCTGGACGAGCCATCCCTCTGTCTACATGATGAAAACAAACATGTTTAAATCCCTCCTTATACAACAAAAAAATGCATATTTATAAAACAAAAAAATATACTTTTTCAAGGTCATGATATCTCGTATTTTACTTGATGTATTCCATTATGCCTCTTTAGGGAGCACTAGATCCACACTGCCCCTAAAATCAACCTCGTCATAAGGGTATTCCTCCACCATCATGATCTACCTCTTGCACCATAATAAGAAGCCAACAATAAAAGAAAAGGATGAGGGCTCATTCCCCAATCGAGGCGAAAGAATGGTCCACCTCTCCATCTGGGGATCAGATACATGATGGTCCATAAACAAAACTATGGTTGCAACTATGGTACTCACTTCAAGAAGAACGATACTAGGAAAGATCCATACCCAAAATCTTTATGTTTTCCTGCTCTACATCTGGAAAACTGATCTTTCACATCTACCAAAAATTATGCACACCAATTAAATATCCTTAGCATAAGGCACTAAATGGAATATTCCATATGTGATTTGGAAGAGAGATGGGGATTGGTGCTTCCTGCCAGTTTGGTAATAGTAAACAGGATAGCTCATAGTGGAAGATTCCTCACATACTTGATCGAGATCCTTTCACTCTCCTTGTGTGATCCTAGCACACAAAACTATGTTATATACTCATATGTATGTTGTGGCATGGTCTAATAGCCATATAGGATGATGGGTTCCCCTCTCCTTGAGAACCCCATCAGAAAATACACATCCTCAATTTCAATCTCCAACATGTGAGATCCCACTCAGAAGTCCTTCTCATCAGCATCTCATAATCCAATCACATGCTCAAGGAGAAGTATTTCCTTTCGCATATTTTGTATATTGAAGTATTTCAATAGCCTGTAGTTATGGATAGCTTCCCTCGCATGAGGTTCATGTAAGGTGGCCATATTATCATTCTCATACTCTCTTTCCTTCCATTCAATAATTTTGGCTGATAAATCCCTGCAAATCAACATTAAATATCATTAGTTAAACTCTCCAAGTCAAAAAAATGCCCTCCTAAATAGTAAAACCATGAAGTATTTCTATTTTTTGCATCTAGCACCCCCATACAAGCTATTACAGAGCACTGGCACCCCCTATTCAAAAGCACCAAGGCACCAATATCTAAGATGGCTTCCCTCACGATGCCTTAGGGGAGCGTCACCCTAGTAGGGTGCATTGGAGGTTCCCAAGGAGCCCAAAAATAGTCAAAATTTTCATAAAAATAGCCAGGAAAGCATTGAAAATAAAGAGGATGATCATATCTCTAACCTGGTCCAAACGGAATAGAAAATGATGGCCTGTAGCTCCCACAATTGATACCATAAAAATCACTCCAAATGGGAAAAACTCAAGTGAAAAGGGAAATTACAAGTGAAAGGTGAAAATGAACATTTTACCATTTGCAAACTAGTTTTATCTAACCCTTTTTCACATTTATATTACCTATCATTTGGTTTTTTTGCGATTATCATTGTTTTTTAAGGAATTGCTGAAATTTTTTGCCCAGGCTGATTTGTTTATGCAGGAACATACAAATCATAATCATTTTTTCACCTTGTAATCTCTTCGAGTAAACTTTCTCGTCCTTCGATCTTGTTAAAATATGAAGAGTCGTCTGTTGGGCGATATTTTAACCCTTTTTCGGTCCCAGTAGACTAACTACGAAAAATGAATACTCTAGTAAAATCTCAACTAGAAGAGTTTTTCGTCGTATTATTTTATGATTTTTCGGGCCTCAGAGACTAAAATTACAAAACATAACACCCACAGAATTTTCTTTAAGTTATTTTCAAAATCCCTAAACATGAAAAACAACTGATTTTTCCTTCTCTGGAATTGTAAAACCATACATTGAAGGGCCCATCTAGGGATGAACCCTTACTTATTCCAGTTTTTTAAACATAGGAAGAGGAACTTACCAAATGTGAGTTATAATGAGAACTTGTTATCATCCTCAAGATTGATACACAAGAAATAGGTACTCATCTATCTGGATGGGGGGGAAATTGAAGGAAGTAGGTCAAGTGTCTTGAAACCTTTAAGGAAACTGTTGTTGTTGCCCATGAACATGGAACATGTTTGCATTATGCCTTACATTTGGTTAATTCAATCTCCCCTGAATCATACCAATCCCATAAGTCTTGTTACTCATTTAGCACATCCGAAGAGTTCCCCAGTCATTGTCGCACTATGTTTTGGTCCATTTCTCAAATGAGTCAAAAGATTCCAAGTCTTGTGTCATGCCTCATGAATGTTCAGGGGAATATTTTCACTTCAGATCAACCATCTACCATATTACTATTTTCCATTCTTGTATCAGTCCATATTTTCCAAACTCATATCATTGTTCTATGATCATTTTATGTCAATGATGGGGGATACATCAAGGCCCTCCTTTGGTGAGTCTTTTCCTGTCGAATTCAACACATTATCTGAGAATTCGACTTAGAAACATGGTAGTACCTTGGAACTTGCATGCCTCAATGGAAAGCCTCCTCGCATTCGATAATGGGTTTACATCATTGACCCTTGATCGATTGATTGCACGGATGTTCGACTTCAGCTCATTTATTCACATTCGTTGGAATGTACTAGGGTGCCTTGGGATTCATTGACATCATTGGTGATTTCCCTCTCACTTTTTAACGATATACCTAAATGATCGGTAATCAAGTGGCTTCTACCATGTTCGACATTGAATCATTTATTCGCGTGACTAAACTCATATCGTTTCAATATTGAGACGAAGACCCTCGGTTGAGTGGCGATCACTTTATTATGTGATTTTTCCAGTTTACGATGGAGATTATTTGACTGATTTACAGAGATCCACTTTGTATTGGTCTGTGGCTATTTTCTTGTCATTTTGTAGCTCCACTATGTCTTCTTTCGTGGCTGCAACCAGGTCATGTCATGGAGAAATGGATCCACATTATATGTTTGGTGGCCATGTCCTTAGTCAGTATCACTATGGATCCATAGTGTATTGGTCAACGACCATGCTTTGAGTCATTTATATTTCGAGCATAGGTATTCCTTCCTTAGGAATGAAACATATATTAATATTGTTTGATGATTGTTTGTAGCTTTTACCAAGTTCTCTGACTCCACCACCCTTGCATTAAACAAAGTGTTTTGGCCATCCGTTTTCTCTTATGACTTCACACTTTGGGGGAAAATATCTTACACATCAAAATTCCACACTTGCATATAAAGTGTCATAGGTGTCGCACGTGGTGAAAACGTCATGTTTTAAGTGTCGCATGTGGTGCAAACTTCACATTCTAAGTGTTGCAAGTGTCATAAGTGTCGCACCTTAACTATTGCAAGTGTCGTAACATGATTCATGCTATTTTTGTAAGTGTCACAACTCAATTGAAACCTTAGAAACATTTTTCACAACCTCCAAATTACGTTAGAGAGGAAAACCCCATCATTTGGCATCGAAACACATATTTTCCTTAGCAAATTCAACTTATTTTTTAGCATTTATGAAGGGTGGTGCCACCCTAACCATACTGGGGGAGTGCCATGGCACCCCTGTACCATGTTAGGGGAGTGCCACTGTTAGGATGGTTCCTTGTCTCTCACTATGGGGGAGCACCATTCTTGTTGAGGAAAAAGGGGGATCTCCTCCACCAAATTCTATGGGTCAACTCTCTCAAATTGGGTTAGTTATGTTTGACCCTCATTATTGGGATTCACCATAAGATTTGATTCAAAACTCAATGGTCTATATCTTCATCCATATCCCTCATTTTCTCATGGTATTTGTACTTCTCATTCCTATAAATTGAATTCATTTCCATGGGGAAGGGGGAGGAAGAAATCAATAATAACATCATTATTTTGATCTTACATTGTTCATGAAAAGGGTTGGATGAGGAGAGCCTGGAGGATCTGTTGCATATTCAAACTCATATTGTAAATATCTACTTTGGGTTCTCAAATTAATATACTTGGCCCATTTCTTTCAAGTATGTGTACTTTCACATTTACTTGTTTATTGTTGTTCAATCTTCAAAGGTAGATATTTTTGGTTAACTAGATAGAGTGGAAGAAAGGTATATTTGTTTTTCTTCACAGGATCTCATATTCTTTAAGGATCTTAGGAATCAAGCTCAAGATTTGGAGCATCAAGAAAAATCATCGGAATAAGATATTTCACACTTTTCTTCTTCTCATTTAACAAGTTGAGTTAGATCTAAAAGGAATATAGCAATCATTTGTACTTTCATTTCTTGGTAACATGGGTCTAATAATCCAAGGTAGATTTCACTTGTCTGCAGGGGAAATATTCTATAACATCCACCTACATCACCATTGATGGAGCTACCTGTTCTCTCTAAACCTATGCTACGTGGGGTCACCTGCCTCACCATTGGTGGAGCTACCTACCCCCCCTCATCTATATCTCTACTCCTACTAGTCACAACACACATAGGTTGGCCTCCCAACCTATATAGGTTTACCTCCCTAACTCCAAGATTCATTTTTTATCCGAAGCTAGGGAATATAGGAAAAAGAAACACATGTCCATTTCGAATCAATATATGGTGACCCTTCTTCTCAATCTCTGAGACTGAGAGAAAAATTCTCCTGAGTTCTGGAACCCATAAAACATTTGACACCCTCATCACTTCCCATGACTCCATCTGTAACAATACTATGTTGGATCCTCGAACTGCATGCTTGGTCTATGAGCTAGTCTATGTGAAGTTGTCAAACAACTCTAGTGCACTTGTCATATGGAAAGATTCTCCACTATCCACCAACCATGCCCCATGTTAAACCCTAAATAGTGGCAGATTACCTCTTAATTGGGGCATATTACATTAGTATTGCTATTTTATTTATGTTGGCTTGGGTCCATTAGTTGTAATTGTACCTCCTAGTCTCCTATATATACCAAGGAGACCTTTTCATTTGGAATCATCTTGTATTTGTAAATTTATGTGGTGTATAAGGTGGTTTCCCCCTAAAAGAGGCTTAATATATGAAATTATCTCTTTTTCAAGGAGTTGAGTACTTATTATTAGGTTTTTTATGCTATCTTGACATTTGGTTCTTAACATTTGGTATCAAAGCTCAAGGTCTTGGGGTTTCGCTACTTCATCTAAGACACCTTGGAATTTTTGCTATAACTTTGTTTCTACGATGTTTAAGAATGAACCCCTTGGAGGATATTTAACAAACGGATCAAGATACATGGGATTCAAATTTTATCTCCTGAGGCCTTTTAAATTTAGAGATATATCCTGTGTAAGATAGGGTTTTGGAATCATCCTGAATTTAACCATCGCAAAATTTCACTATAAAAAAATTTATGTGATGTTTTAGACCCTGAAACATAGAGTATATTCATAGAAATTATCAAGGTATCTGTGATAAAAATTTCATCTTTTGGGTCATCCTACATTTGTAGATACACCCTGTGTAAGATAGGGTAGTTGACTAGTCATATTAACTAGTCTCAAACAAGTGTTCTAGGTAAAACAATGATATATTCTTTAGTGAATATCCAAATTATGTGAGACCAAATGCATTAGACATTGGGCAATATGTAGTAGTTTTGCTACAATTTTTAGAATCAAATATATGATATTGTGCTCTTAGCACGCTTTACAAGTACACTCTCCTGGAAGGGCCAAAAATAAGCAAAGTGTGGCGAAGTTACTATAACTTCCACTTGGAACATCCAATTTTGATTAGACATATGGAATTGCAGAGAAGACGTATCAAAGAACTACAGAACAAAATTTTCAGACCTAGAAGGGCCAAAATTTTGGAGATACAACAGAAGAAAGATCGTCTAGCAGAACCACCTCGAAATCAATGTTTAAAAGTGATACTTAGCCAACATGCCACCAAAAAAGGGAACTTCTACACCAAATAAGCCTTCAGAGATTCCTACTTGGACTCCTGATGAAGGTGAAGAAATGCGCAGGGACATAAATGATTTACAAAATAAGACAATAACAAAAGATTAACTACAAGGGATGATGGATTCAACTGAATCTAAGTTGGATACAATAATGGATACTAAGATGTATGGTTTAAAAATGGATATCATGGAAGGATTGAAAAAATCACTAACTAAGAGGCCACCTGAAAGTGAAAATGTATCCCATGAAATTCATGATAAGGACACAAGGAAGATGAATAAATACTGGAGAAACTCCAACTTTGGGTTGAATACCAAACTCCAACATGGACACTTCAAATGGAACATTTATTTGATCTACATGATGTGCCACACACACAAAAGGTATTGATTGCTTCTTTATATTTAGAACCCAATCAATTTGTGTGGTATCAATGGCTCTCTTCTCACAAATCACTTTTTGCTTGGACAATTTTCATGGAAGAAATGATAGCACACTATGAGGATACAACGAACAATACCTTATTTAGCCAATTGATAAATCTCAATCAAAAGGGTTTAGTTGCATAGCACATTGAGAACTTCCAAAGATTGAATATAAAGGTAACGGATATTCAGGATGAGCATCTGATTGATGTATTCATAGGAACTTTAAAGGATAAAATTCAACATAAGGTTCTCCTTTGGGAACCCAAATCATTGGAGAATGTGTTCAGGGTGGCGAGAAATGTTGAAAGTAAAAATATGGATATGGCTACTAGAAGGACCACTCCTAACATATATCGAGAGAATAATGTTCCTTCTTCTAAAAAACCTCAACCTACAAGGTTGACAACTCAACAATTGGAGGAAATAAAAGAAAAAGGTTTAAATTTAATTGTCACACCAAGTACAGTAAGGGACATAAGTGTGGTGAGAAGAAATTATTCTACATAGTGGTGAGAAGAAATTATCTCTACATAGGACAGAAGAGGAAGAAGAACAAGAACAAGAATAAGAACCATCTCAAGATGAAAACATAGAAGAGATTTCTTCTGAAGAATTGACTCCCACAATATCATGTAATGCATTGGATGGAAATAACATTCCTCAAACCCTCAATATCGAAGGATATATCAAAAATAAAAAGGTAATAGTCCTAATTGATTCTGGTAGTACTCATAATTTCATTCATTATAAATTATCCAAATCTCTCAATTGCTTTATATATCCAGCACCATAGTTTAAAGTAATGGTTGCAAATGGAGGAACTATCAATTGCTCAGGAAAATTCCATAAGATCAATATTACTATGGGGGAATACGTAATGAATATTCCAATGATTTCTATACCCATGGGTGGTTGTGATGTCGTACTAGGAGTCTAATGGTTACAATCATTGGGAACAATAGATTTTAATTTTCAAGAACTTTTCATGAAATTTTCATTGGAAGAAAAGGAAATTGAGTTAAGGGGTATCACAAGGAAACCCAGTAAGGTAATAAGCTCTAATGTCATGACAAAATTATAGAAAAGGGGCATCAGGGTGTAATTGTACAACTATGATCAGTAGATGTTCAAATCACTAATCCATCTATTCCCCTAGATCTACAAGGGGTCATTAATAAGCATTCCAAAGTATTTGAAGATATTCCTATAGGTCTTCCACCCACTCAAAATCATGATCATGCTATTCACCTAATTCTTTGGAGTGTTCCTCCTAATATCGGGCCTTACAGATACCCTTATTCCTAGAAGAGTGAAATTGAGTATATGGTTGAAGAAATGTAAGAAGATGACATTATTAGACCTATACAAAGTTCTTAATCTGCACCGATGGTAATGGTACTCAATAAAGAGGGTTCATGGCATATGTGTCCATATTATAAAGAGCTCAACAAGATCACTATTAAAGATAAGTTTCCCATTCTCGTCATTAATGAATTGTTAGATGAACTACATGGATTAATCTACTTCACAAAGTTGCATCTCAATTTAGGGTATCATCATATTAGAATGAAGGAAGTAGATATCCCAAAAACAACATTCCGAACTCATGAAGGCCATTATGAATTTTTGGTCATGCATTTTGGCCTTACGAATGCACCTTCCACATTCCAAGGGTTGATGAATTCCATTTTCAATCCCTTCCTTCAAAAATTTGTGTTACTATTTTTTGATGATATACTAATCTATAGAAATTCTTTGGAGGATCATGTTTGACATGTTGACAAGGTGCTATAACTACTAAAGGAGCAAAAAATATATGCCAAACCATCCAAATGATTCTTTGGGGTGAAGGAGGTAGAGTATTTGGGTCATATTGTATCTCATGAATGTGTCAAGGTAGACCCTAACAAGATCAAGTCCATGATGGACTGGCTGATTCCCAAAACATTGAAGAATCTGGGAGGATTTTTGGGTTTGACAGGTTACTACCGCAAGTTTGTTCAGAACTATGGAAGAATAGTAGCACCTTTAATGACATTAACTAATAAGGATGCATTTTCATGGACTCCAGAGGAAAATCAAGATTTTGAACAACTTAAAGAGGATGTGAAAATCTCCTGTCTTGACCACACCAGACTTCACAAAAACCTTTATTTTGGAATGTTATGCCTTGGGAAATTACATTGGTATTGTTATAATGTAAGAAGGAATGCCCCTTGCTTTTGAAAGTTAACCACTCAAGGGAAAGGACTTACACAAACCCATTTATGAGAAGGAAATGATGAAAATACTACATGCATTGAAGAAATGGTGCCCTTACCTAATAGGTAGGCACTTCAAGATCAAAATAGATCATGATAGTCTTAAATACTTCTTGGAGAAAATAATATCTTCATAAGAACAACAAAAATGGGTGACCAAGATGTTGGGTTATGATTTTGAAATCATTGACAAAAAAGGGAAGCAAAATGTTGTGGCAGATGCACTCTCAATAAAGGATGAAGATATTGAGGCCTTTCTCTATGCTATCTCAATCATCCAACCTAATTGGATAATAGAAGCAAGGGATGAATGGAAGAATGATTAAAACATGTGTACTCTCATTCAAAGGTTGTAGCAGGATTCCAATGCATCAGATACATTTACATGGAAAAATGATTCACTATGGTACAAAGATCACTTATATTTATGTAAGAACTCCAAACTCAAACAAAATGTACTCTTGGAATTCCATACCTCTCCGATAGGAGGGAACTCGGTATTTTTGAAAGCCTACCATAGGGTCAAGAAGTAAATTTTTTGGGATAGCCTTAAAAATGATGTTCAAAGGTTTGTGGTAGAATGTTTGGTTTGCCAAAAAAAATAAGGTGGAAACAATTAAGACCCTAGGTATTTTACAACCATTAGCCATCCCAAGTCAACGTTGGGAGAAGCTTTCCATGAATTTCATCACAGGGTTACCGAAGTTTGAAGGAAAGAGTGTCATCATGGTGATTGTTGATAGACTGACCAAGTACACACACTTTTGTGCACTCCCTCATCCTTTCAAATACAGTATAGTTTCCATTGCATTCATGGAGAAAGTTCAAAAGATACATTGAAGCCCAAAGATTATTGTAAGTGATAGTGATCCCATCTTAACTGGACATTTTTGGACATAATTATTTTCTTGTTTGGGTACTCAATTGGCTCATAGTTCATCTTATCATCCTCAATCCGATGGACAAACCAAGATAGTGAAAAAATGTCTAGAAGGCTACCTTCGTTGCTTTGTCTCTGATAAACAAACACAATGGTTCAAGTGGTTACCCTTGGTAGAATGGTAGCATAACACTTCCTTTCATACTACAACACAAATGACACCATTTATGGCACTCTATGGATATCACCCACCTTCCATCACTTCTTCTAAAGTAGTGGAAGATCACATCGAGCATCAAAAATAAGTTCTCCAACTCTTAAAGGACAACCTGACCATGGCACAAAATCGCATGAAAAAAAAAATAGATCACCATCATAGTGAAACAAGTTTTGAAGTAGGGGATTGGGTATTTTTAAGACTATAACCATACAAACAGATGTCCCTCAAGAAAGCTAAGAAGGATAATAAATGATGCAGACACCACCCTCTCCTAGGGTCCATGCGACCTCCCGGTCTAAGGATCATTGACTTCAGGAGATGAATTAGCTCACGGGCTCTTTCTGAGCCCTTAAATTCAATACACAGGTCCTCAAACTTCACTCTTGAATCGTGAAATATTCTTTTCGGGGGTCCCTGAGCACTAGAGAAACCTTCTAGGGAACCGTGGGCCAAACACCAAACCTCCAAAGAGTTTGGGACTTCAGAGTTGTTAAGATATAGGGGGTCTCAACAGACCAACACTTCTATCCTTTTGAACACCGGAGTGATGGAGCATCGAACCACCAACGCAGATCGACGAATCGCAACACCCATAGAAATCAACGACGGGAAACAAATTCATATATCCTGGCTTCAACAAGTCTTCCCGTTACAAAACCCCACTCTCCCGAAGAGCCGAACTCCAAAGTAAATTGGATGGCTCTCGTTCTTCTATCAGATCAATGACGGATGTGAGCTTCGCAGTTTCAGGCTTCAGGCATTTTTGAATCTCAACTCCATTGTTCCGCTGGAGCGTCGGACCGGTGAAAACACACATCAAACAATCCATGGTCTATGCCCTCCCATCGATCAACACTCACAATCCACTCTAGGATTCTTGGCTTCAGGAGTCCCGAGTGTCCAACACTTGAAAACCTCTGGAGTGCCAGACTCACGAACTCACGGAGGACCCAAATCAATGGTATCGATGCCTCGCTAGATGGATTGTGTGGATTTTCTCTAGGTTTCAAGAATTTGGGGATTCATTCATCCCAAACCCTTGTTCCTCCAGAATGATAGAATGTTGAAGTGCTTGTCCTTCCTCCACGTGTCCCCCTATGATCGACGACTAGGATGAATCCCATCATTTGGGACTTCATAAGTCTCTGCTCCCGAGGACTCTTTTTCTATATTCCTCTGGAGTATCGGTTCTTCGGACCTCTAGATATGTAGCCACGTGTCCTCCTCTGATTGATGGTTCAGAATAACTCCATACTTCTGGACTCTGGAGAGATCAAACTCTTCTTCTCACTATCCTCCCAAACTCCTGGTCTTCTGGATGTGTCGATCTGATGACACGTGTCCTTTGAGATGGAAAGCTTGAATTAGCTCCAACCTTTAGGAATTCGGGGATCCCTATTACTCCACACTCCAAATCTCCTGAAGGTGCGAAGTATGAAGGAATTTGTTGGTTAACCCTTACGCACCTCTTCTACATCTGACAGTTGTTAGTTCCTCTGTGAATTCCCGAACATATCTCATTCATTGATCTTCAATCCTCGCTAGATCCTCCTCTAGGTTAGGCATGCAAATTCTGCCAAACACGTGAAGTATTGACGACTCAAAGAGTTAATCCCCATGCCACTTCTCCAGATCGAATGATGATGAGAGATCCTGGATCCTCCCGAAATGAATCTATTCCATTGATCTCTTAAACACAAATAAATTTCTTCCCTTTAAGGATTTCGACGTTATCCTTCCTAAGATTTAAATCTTTGAGGGGTTTCGAGCCTCTGGCGCACTCCTGTGACTTTTGAAATTCATAAAGTTTTTAGACTTAGATAATTTTGTGAAAATCTCCTTATGCACTCCTTGCGCTCATCTCCTATGATACTTTTCAACACTTTCAACTAAGTGTTAGCCCGATGCACTCCTTTCACGGGTCTTCTCCAGACTTAGCTCTCCACTGAGAAACCATGCACTCCTTTCACTCCCTCTGCAAAGTTCACATTACCTCTTATGCGCTTCTGAGTCAATATTGACTCATCCTTCACACTCCTTGCACCAGAACTCTCAGAAGAGAAACAATTGAAGCTTATAGAAACATCAAAAGTTTCCACACTTACCCATGAAAAACATACTTATACACATAAAACAAATAACACAGAAAGAAACATCACATGTATTCAATGAATTTAGATGAATACAACAACACACATCTCGAATCAAACCTTTCTTCTTGTATTCCTTCAGCAAATTATGTACATGGACTCTTACATCTTTCTGCAATTCTCTACAACAACTTAACACTAGAATTTTCAATAACCTTCAACAACTCTCTAAGATAATGATCAGAAACCTCAAATGGGAATCGGTTACATATTTTTATACATTGAGGGGATTCTTGAGCCTTCCTATAGACTACTTTAATGCTATCCTATTAGAATTTAAAAATGCCTATCCGCTAAGGCCTTATTACAATAAATGGCCATTACAATCAGATATGATTTGAAGCTCAGTATCTATACAATCCCACAGATAATTAAGATGATTACAATCTTCGGCAGCCCTATGTGATGGCTCTTGTCTCAAAACATTTAAAGGATTTAAATTACAAATCTTTCAAAATATCAAGAGAACACGCTCTCCTTGGGATCAAAGCTGATTTGAAATGCATGCGATGGGCGTTGATTTGTCCTCCACTCAGCCTATTTAATTGTTGATGGTGATGCTCCTGCATCAATAAATTATCACCAAAGTACTATGGTCCTTATAAGGTGTTGCAAAAGATTGGTACTATGGCATACAAATTGGAGTTGCATGCATCTTCGCGAGTACACTCATTTTTCCATGTTTCATGCTTAAAAAAAGTTATAGGTGACAAAATCCCAGTTCAAACTATATTTCCAGAACTTGACGAGGAAGGAAAAATCATATTGGAACTTGAAGCTATCACTGTCACAAGAATTCTCTAGCTGAGGAATAGATCCATTTTAGAGTATCTCATTAAGTGGAGGAAACTACCTACTGAAGATTCCACTTGGGAAGATGAGTCTTTTATATAGAATCATCTATAATTAATCAAGCATTGTGGATAACACTTATCTGAAGGGGAGGGGCATGTTAAGCCCTAAATAGTGGCACATTACCCCTTAATTGGGGAATATTACATTAGTATTTTTATTTTATTTATGTCGGCTTGGGTCCATTAGTTGTAATTGTACCTCCTGTTACCCATGATTTTGGTCATCTTGATGGTGTATTGACGATGGTGTACTCAGACTCCCAACAAGAACTTTCTCCTAAGAAAAGTGGCATTCATCTCCTTCCAGAAAACATATTTTTAAAGAGAGTTCGTAGGCTGCTTATAGCCTAGGGTGTGAGAATGACCCATTCTCGTAGGCCACCTTCAGCTAGGGTGTGAACTTCTCGCACTGTGCTCTATACCTAGGGTGTAAACTTGTTCTCAAGCTCGGAAAAAGTCATAAGTCTCGAGGGTTCTAGAAGGGAATCTTCTAGAGAATGGGTTGGAATTCAAATGGTTATCATTTTTACTGGTTTCCCTGATTTGGTGGGATCATTATCATCCATGTAACCATCTCATCCTCTCCTATATATTGATAGGATTCTCATGGAAAAGGTTAAGCAAGATTAACTAGAGAATTGGTGAAGGAATTGTGTGAAGAACCCAGTTTGAACAGGAGCTAGGAGACTCTAGCAAGTCTATCAAGAGGAATTGGATCTTCTTCATACAAGGATCGAGCAAGTGTGTGTGTTGGAACCAAGAGTCACTGAAAGGAAGCTTGCGACATCAAGGCGATCAGGTTGTATCTTCCACTTTCGATTAATATGATATAGTGACATGTCCTTTTCCCATAAAGTCATTCTTACTTAATTGTGTAATTCCTTGATCATACGCATAAGTTGATGATTGAATACATCTTGCTATCTTCACTTTGGTTGGTTTGTGTTGTCTTGGTCTTGACCTCACGAGAGCACTGGAGTGAAGCGAGAGAAACAGAGACCCTAGGAAGCGATACAAAGGTATGTCACTTGTTCCTCCTTACTAGTTATTTCCATGGTCGTAACTTAGGGAAAGAGTCATGTCCTATCTTGTTTTGTTCTAGATCCAGGTGGATCTAGGGAGATCTGTTAGTGTCCGCACCTACTGATTAGTCCGATAACAAAATTGGCGACTCCACTGGGGATGCAACCCATTTCTTCGTGGTTTTTGGTGTTTTTACTTGGCCATTTTCTCTTGCCTTACCTTTCTCCATTTCTATGAATCTCTGAGTCTTCAGGACAGCCTGATAGACTCCCTGGGTCCAGAAGTCCCTTCAAATTTTTTGTCTTTTTCCAAAATTTTGCCTAGTTTCAAGCCTTCTCACACTGAACCCCACAGTGGCCTGCGAGAACACCTTGAGTTCGCACTCTTCCTTTAGGTCCAGTGCGAGGTTATTGCACCCTGCTCAAAGGTATCCTGTGAGAATGCTCCATTCTCGCAATGTGTATTACTGATAGCCTGCGAACCCTCTTTTAAAAAAATTTGGATTTAAGGTTTTTGCATGCTCAGATGCCCAGATCAGTATAGGTGTCTGAAAATAACTTCTCAGACCATTGGTTGATGTTTTCTTGACTTCGGATTTTGTGCACGATTAGTTTTCGGAAATCAAAGGCTCTTCCTGTCCATCTTTTTCTCAACTCTCATCTCTTGACTTTTCTTAGCAAGGATATACTCTCTGATCCTGGAATTTGAGTACCTGTTGGGTTAGGAGCCAGTGATCGGTTTGACAGTTGGGATTCTTTGTCTTTCTCATTTTCTCATTATTTGGAAGATCATTGTTCTCATGCATTTGAAAAGACTAGTCTTGTCTACTTGTCATTTTTGTTTCCATTGAAAGATTGGTTTGGGTTTTTGTTTATTGCTTGTTCATTAGTTATTGGTTTTCCTTACTTTCACCACCATGGTGTAGATCCTTTTTGAAAACTAAAAAACATTTTTCTTTTAAAAGAATTTTCGTTTTTGAAAATATTGAAAATCAATTTTTGAAATTGTTGAAAAAGAACAAATAGAGAATTGTCATTATTGCATGATTCGTTGAGATTGCATTTTAAAGAAAATTGTGTATCGTAGTTCAAGATTGTTCCGGAACACTTCTCTTTCCCTCCCATATATAGTATTCATCGAACGAAAATTGATATATTTCATTCCTATATATGAATTGTTGGGTCAGAGTCTCACACAACACCAGTTTCATCTCCGTTTCCTTTGAGTAACAACAGCCCTTAATAACATTGCGCAATTTTCAAATTTAACTAGTAACTCTTTTCTAGGGCTCTATTACACCAACAATTAGCTAGACTAGCACTTTGGAATAGGCAGAGAGATACAC
>SNQJ01S0096077.1:57465-78550 GCA_010110895.2 Picea sitchensis
TCCTGGGAAGCCCTTCTCACACAAGGGTCAAACACGAGGTCACATTGATATTGACAGAGTTACTCACCCTGCTTTGTTGATATCGGTGTAGAGATTGCACGTATTACAGGGGTCACTTAGAGGTATACCCACAATGATGAGTGGAAGTCTCTCGAGTTTATTTCGAGCTAGATACCCTGCCCTTGCATGTGGATCGAACTGTCCCCCCAGGCTTTATTGTTGTCGGTGGTAACCTTAGTGGCCTATCTTTTTAGGGTCTTACACAAGGTGACTGTGAAGGGGCAAGTCTTCACGGTACCTGGAATCGACGTTGACCAAACTCACTCGGGCTCCTTGGAGGGTATACCAACGGTTACGTGTGGGAGCTTGCACCAAGGTGTAAGTCCATTAAGCAGGTCATCAACGTAACTTTTCCACCCTAGCCCGACCCCTTCTTGTCTTGTTGTTGCGACGTTGGATTTCATCAGTAACTAGTGACTTTGAAATTAGAAGGTCTTGTTTGCTTGGTATTGTTTCCTAGATTTTGTTTACTAGCACATGTTGTTTGTTTACTAGATTTTGTAACTCGTTCACAATAGACCCTCCACGTCGTTCATGTAGAATGCGGGGCTTACCTCCAGAAAACCTAGAAGGTTCTCAACCCCTGCCTACAAGCTCACCTGAGGGATCTCCTCAACAAAGTGAAGTCCAAGATGTCACCACTCCACAAGTGGAAAGAACTGACTCTCTAGAACGGTTCCGAATTACCAATTCTCGAGAGGACTTTTGACTTCACCCTGATTCTGAGAGACGAATTATGCGAGTGAATTCTTTCGGAGACTTAGTTGTTGTGTCTTCTGGATCACCGACTGGACCCTTTCCAGGACTTGAGGGCCAAGATCCATTTTGGTCTACTGGTATTTTTAGATGGGATATTTTTGGTGCAGGATCAAGCATTGAAATCACCATCTCACCTACATTCCCTGAAACCTCTAACCCAGACACAATACCTTTTACTACTGCTTATTATTTTCCTGGTACATAAGCTCTGTGATCTGACCACATCTTGACCGTCCCTATAGAAATGGTACATTACATAGACACTACGAGTATTCACATCGGGATTACAATGGCTAGTCAAGCCCCCATCGGCACACCTCTCTCTTCCAGTGTCACCCCGACACTTCCACCCAGATACCGTGCATTGAATGCTTCTATTCCCACTCCTACGCAAACCCCATCCAGAACTCCTGGTGGTCCCTCTTCTTCTGGGCACTCTCCTCCCGGCTTCATTCTGACACTTCCTCAACCCCCTTTAGGAGGACCTTTCTCATCCTCTATCGACAACAATAATCCTAGTGGAACTATTCCGTCGTTCACACCAAATTACTAGATTCCTATTGGTGGACAATTCCACCAAGGAGGTTTGACTCAACCCCACCTTGTAGGGAAAATTCCTATTGGAATGCAAATCCCAATTAGAACACAACACCCAATTGGAACACAACCCCCAATTGGAACACAACCCACGATTGGAGGACAACCCCCACCGACCCCACCCTACGAACAAAACATAACTCCATCCTTGGCCCAGTATTGGAACCATCTGAAGCAACATAATCCTCAATTGACCGGGGGGCAACAACTTCCAGCTACATCCGTTATACCCCCTAGTATAGGCCAACCATATCCAAGTACGTCCAATCCTATTTGGGGCTCGAATGCTCAAACTCACGTCCCTATTCAAGGATACAATCCCATGAGTTACTTTCCGCCACAACAACTACCGAATTTGCCTGAGTCTTCGCATTATATGTACACTGCTTATGGTCCCACTAGTTTGCCGATGGGGCTCCCTCCCCAAAGCCACCAGTACCCACATGTGAATAGACAGTTACCCTTCTTGGTCACTTTGGATCTCCTGGATCTATCAAGGATTTTAAATGATCCAATTCGTCACTCTCCCCAATGGCCCGCTATACCAGCCAAGCTACCATCAGACATCCCTAAATTTGATGGAAAAGCGAGAGAGGACCCAAACATTCACATCATGGCTTTTCACCTCTGGTGCTCATCCAAATCCTTGATGGATGACTCTATTCATTTATGTCTTTTTCAAAGAACTCTCATGGGTTCTGCTTTGAAGTGGTATATAGAATTACCATGAGGTTTCTTCGCCTACTTCAACACCCTAGCTATGGCCTTCCTCATCCACTACCAGTTACCAATCCGTTATGAGATGGGGACTAATATTTTGAGTTCTTTCAAACAAACCAAAGCCACTCATATATTCGATCACATCCATGAGTGGCGACGGAGACGACGCCTCATCAAACTCGAACTTCCCAACCAGTTGCTGGAAAAATGGTTCACAGAATCATTTGTGAACAACATCGCTCATGACATCGCCATGGGTGGATTTGTCATGGAAGAACAGGCCATAAGTCGTTCTCAATACCTCGACCTCGTTTACTCACAAACAGGTACCCTTTACAACTTACTCCCTGATGCACCTCATCCTTCCACTTCCACCACTTCAACTACTCCAGTTGCTTCTCATGTAGCCGACAATGTGATTGGCACTTTCCATGCCCAACCACATTCTTCCTCAAGCAGCAACCCCAAACCTGCTTCTTCTAATGTTAAAAATGCTCTGTCTCCTACCCCTCCCATTGGCAAGACTTCTGAGGTAAATGCAGTTCAATCTACCCCAGCCGGTAAAAACAAATCCAGAAAAGGAAAGGGTAAGAATAAGGAGGACAAAAATACTTTACAAGCATAGAAAACCAAAACTCCACCTATTGATGATAAGAATAAGCACAAACCTCGATACCCTTGTCTTATTTGTGGTGATGATCACTACACGAAGGATTGTCCACGATGCGTCGAGGTCACTAAGTTCCTTCAAGGAGCTCTGAAACCACATGCTCCGGCCGTTTTGTCCCAACCCTTCCCCTCTCAACAACAGGCCCAATTGGTCATTCATGAACAACCTTCCCCTTCTACTACATCCTATGTATTGATGTGTACTGGAGATTCAAATAAGAATGACATTGAACTCACCACTCGAGCCAAAGATTATTCTCCCTCTAAAGAGAAGGTTGATGATCTACCTCCTTCATTGGTACAACCCTCTCCTATGATTCCACCAACCAACAGTCCTCTTCATATTGAACGACCGAGCCTTGACACAGTTTTTCGACCCCCTCCCAAGGGCATCATTCAGAAATCGACTTTCAATCCTCATGCTCATGGTGCCCAGAACTATAGCATTGTTGAAGATCTGGCCCAAGCACCCTGTGCGATGTCAGCCCTTGAAGTCCTTCAAAGTTGTCCCACACAACGGAAGTCACTGTTGAAAGCTATTGGTGGAATCGACCCGACGAACATGAATTTAATAATTTTTGACTTGGAAGATCACATTCCACGGTTACCCCCTCAACTCGCGTTCCAAATCCAAGTGATTGTCTTCGACAAAGACATTTGTATAACTGTCATTGACGAGGGTGCCTCGACATGTGTCATGTATGTTACCTATTGGAAATCCATCAGCTCTCCCTCTTTGACTGAATCCCAGAACACTCTCATAGCCTTCAATGGCTCCGATTTTAAGCCTTACGGTGTCCTTCCTTCGTTGCCAATCATGCTAGAAGGAAAAACGGTCCAAGTCGAAGTGGAAGTCTTTGACGCTCCTCTCGATTACAATCTTCTTCTTGGTCGTAGCTGGATCGATTCCATGTGCGTAGTCGTGTCAAGTCTTTTTCATGTTGTACGTTTCCCACATCAAGGAAAGGTAGTCACTGTCGACCAATTATCCTTCTTTAACTCGGATATGCGTACTGGCAACATACCATTCATCACTAAAACCCCACCGGGTTACGAGAATGTCGATGTAGGTCTTCTCAAAGATTCTTCGTTAATGGGTACTTTCCCCATTCCACTGCTCGATGTTCCACACTCGTCTGTTGCTTCAATCAACATGATCTCCACCTCGATTCACAGAACCCCTACATCTCACGACCCATGGATGGTACCTAACCCTGGTGATCATCTTTGTTATGGCGACGAAATGCCTTTAAGTCCGGTCGAATCTGCCTATCAGGCCATTCAATTAGCAACCCCTTCTACTCCCTCTCTTGGTGAGTTATCTCCAGATCCTTTCCGTGTCATTTTTCCCACAGACGAGATGATCATGTCTATCATGGAAGACACCCCTTGGGACAATGGACATCACCGTTTCATCCTCTTCCTGGAGCAATGTACCATCGAGAACTACCAACGGACCTCGACCCCATCAAGCGTTGTCATCATTTCAACTGTTTCCGAGTCCACACACGATGTGTTTTCCGAAGGGAACTTAAGCAATATCTCACCCAGCATTCCCCTCGACATATCCATCAAACCTAGAATTGTCGAAAATGTGCATATCGGAGCTTCGTGTTCCCCTCACGAAATCATCACCTACACATCACTTTTCAAAGAGTTTCATGACGTATTCACCTGGAGCTACGAAGAAATGTCGGGTATCAACCCTAACATTGTGATACATGAGATCAAGACATACCCAAACGCTAAACCTGTCCAGCAATGCCTTCATCTAGTCCACCCACGTAAAGCGACTGCTATCAAGCTTGAAGTCGAGAAACTTCTAAAAGCTGGATTTATTTACCCGGTGGCCTTTATTTACCTGGTGGCCCTCACTGACTGGGTTTCCAATCTTGTCCCGATTGACAAGAAACAAGGCACAATCTGCATATGCATTGATTATAGGGATATGAATAAATCTTGTCCTAAGGACAACTTTCCTACCCCCTTCATCAATCAGATCATCGACGATTGTGCTAGCAGTGAAATATTCTCTCTAATGGATGGTTTCTCTGGATAAAATCAAATCAATATTGTTCCTGAGGATCAACATAAGACGGCTTTTATTTGTCCTTGGGGCACTTTCGCGTATCGGAAACTCCCTTTCAGTCTCAAGAACGCTGGCACAACTTTTCAACGCGTTATGTCTTATTCCTTCCATGATATCAAGCACATCGTGCAACCATATCTTCACAACTTACCCACTCATTCCATGCACCAAGTCGATCATCCAATCCACCTCCAAGCCATTTTCATCCGTTGTCGGTTTTACCATATACGCTTGAATCCTCACAAGTGTGTTTTCTGCGTGGAATCCGGCCGACTTCTAGGCTTTATTGTTTCACGTCAAGGAATCAGGGTAGATCCTTTAAAGTTTGAGGTGATCCTTAATCTCCCTCCTCCTTCTACACTTCGCCAGTTACAAAGTTTGCAAGGGAAGGCAAACTTTCTTCGTCGTTTCATCCCGAACTACGCCAAGATAACTCGTGGATTTACACGACTACTCAAAAAGGGGTCTGAGTTCGTATGGGATACCATCGCAAAAAAAGTCTTCAAATATTTGAAACTGTCCCTGACATGTGATCCACTTCTCTTCCCCCCGATTACAATCACGATTATTTCCTCTACCTCGTAGCCTCAGATTACACCATTGGTATGGTTCTCATCCAAGAGGATGATTCTCATGACAAACATGTTATCTATTACTTGAGTTGAAGTCTAACGCCTACCGAAACCAGGTATTTACATTTCAAAAAACTGGCCTTGGAAGCCGTCCAAGCAGTTCAACGCTTTCGGCACTATATCCTCTCTCGCAAGACTACAGTGATTTCTAACTGCAACCCTATGCAACACATTCTCACACGTCAATTGCTAGGGGGAAAATACTCCAAATGGATCGTGATACACCAGGAGTTTGACTTGGAATTTGAACGAGCCAAGTCTAAGAAGTCCTTAGTGTTTGTCGAGTTGATATGCGACTTTCCCTACTCTGAAACGGAAAATGTAGCAGCCGATTCATTACCTGATGAATCCCTTTTCCTCATTAGTTCCGATGATCTTTGGTATGGCAATATCATCATATATCTCCAAACCCAGACTTTCTGGCCTAATCTGTTCAGTATTGACCAACATCAAATACGCTACCAAGCCCATCAATATATTATCCTCGAGGATATTCTTTATCGTCGCGAGATTGACTCAGTTTTCTGATGCTGCCTCACGTTCGACGAAGCTGAGAAAGACTTAAACGAATGCCATTCTAGAGCCTGTGGTGGTCATATGTCTGGGTATGCTACTGCCCAGAAGATCTTACAAGCAGGGTATTTTTGGCCTTCTTTATTTAACAACTGCATAATTGTCGTCCAAAAATGCCACGCTTGCCAGACCTATAATCATAAGATACAGTCACATCTTGCTCCTCTTCACCCTGTGGTCTCCATTGGTCCCTTTGCAAAATGGGGCATCGATTTCATGACATGTTACCCCCACTCGGCCAGGGGGCATGAATACATTATTGTAGTCGTAGATTATTTTATGAAATGGGTTGAGGCAATGCCGACATTTGACAATACTGGAAAGACCGCAACATTATTCATTTTTAATCACATTATAGTTCATTTTGGTGTTCCTCAGGCTATCATCACTGATCACGGTAGCCACTTTAGAAACTTCATGATGTCCGAACTCACCGAAAAGTTGGGTCTTCGCCATGAAAACTCAACGCCCTATTACCCACAAGCCAACGGCCAAGTCGAAGCAATTAACAAAGTTCTCATAACTATGCTTCGACGAATGATAGGGATTCACAAAACAAGTTGGCACGTAATGTTTTTTTCAGCATTGTTGGCTTACAGGGCATCTGTTAAGTCCGCTACTGGGTTTACACCTTTCCATTTAGTCTATGGCTTGGAATCCATTCTCCCGATCGAATGTGAGATACCCTCTTTAAAACTAGATGTTGAACTCCTACCAAACACTTCTGCTGAGGAAGAACGTCTATTCTATCTTATGCGATTAGATGAAACTCGACACGATGCTACCCTAGTCATAGAAGCCCAGAAGAAATGTGTCAAGGCCCAATACGACAAACATGTCAAGCCTCGCATTTTCTCCGAAGGAGATCTGGTTCTCCTCTACGAACAAGATCGAGATATGCTAGGAGCTGGAAAATTCGAAGCCATGTGGCGAGGTCCTTATATCGTTAGATGAGTTTTGGAAAAAGAATCTTACGAGTTAGTAGATTACGATGGTATCCTTTTGAGTGAACCCATAAATGGGTTGTACTTGAAGAAGTACTATGCATAAGATCACCTGTGCATAAGTACCTATATTTTTATTGTATCATACTTCTTGTGTGTTACTGTAGTTTGCTTTTGTCATTATATGGTCTTTGCCCTTATGTGACATTGTGTTTGATTTCCAGATGTTAGATTCTTCGCTACCCTACTTTGGCTTCGCTGATGGCGCTAGCCATAGTACTCAGAACCTTGCTTCCGCTGCATGGGCAATTTACGCCCCTACAAACGAACTTGTCTCTTTACGAGGTGTGTGCCTCGACCGTGCGACCAACAATATTGCAGAGTATAGCATCGTTATCAAATTGTTGATTGATTCTATCTCACTTGGTATCCGTCACTTGGTTGTGCGACTTGATTCACAGCTCGTAGTACTACAGTTAAGTAATGTTTATGTTATTCGAAGTCCTACTTTGTTATGGGTGTATTTGCGGATTCGCCTCTTGGAACGTTATTTTGATTATATTGAGTATCAGCATATTCCTAGATCTCTAAATACATTAATGCATTATATAACTATGTATTAGACATACATTTGGCTCATTTATAAATCAATCAAATCAACTTTCACACAATACAAGATCAACTGGTAGAATCCGTATGTATATATAACAATCAAAATTGTTTTTACAAGAAACGTTTTGTTCGAGGACCAAAATTTCAAAATCTGAAGCTCATAGCTTCTACAAAGAGACGTCATGGATGATGTTCACAGTAACACACGACTACCCGGGAAATCCTACGAAGTAGTCGACCAATGGACTCTAACACTCCCATCGTATGACGTTGATAATGTCATGGAACCTCTCCAAGAGGCATGTCTGGAATGTCTGCTATCAAACCCTCTAAATTTTGTTCCACTACTTCATAATCTTCAGTGTCCCATCATGGCACTAGATCCACCTCTCCTCGTCGCTGAATAGGAGAAGTACCAGGTGGTCGATAAGGCCCCACGTCTATGTCATTAAAAAAGAAGTTTTGTAATTAGACCTTGGACGAACATAAAAACATTTGCATATGATAAAATTCACAAAAACATTGAAAAAGTAAAAAATGTGTACTTCTTACCAAGATCCCCCCACTGAGTGCCCTCAGGTAGGGCCAAGTCTGGTTCTCCTCCGAAGTCCAACCCGGCATAGGCATAATCATCGACCATCAGCATCTGTGGTCGCAACCAGTCGAAGAAGGCATCATTGTATTTGATGATTGGTCCATCTACGTGCCGGGCCATGAGCTGACACCACCTCAGCATTCTTGGATCCTCTGGAGCCAGTAAACCCCACTCAACTTGCAACCTCAGCAAGGGAACCCTCTCAAGAAAGAATAACACCAACAATGACCGGTACCTGAATTGCTTCAGGTCGCCTCTCCTGCATTTGGTCAACTACCTCTTCACGCTATGAAGCACTGCGTCTGCTCAGTTAAAGACCTGAGGCTTAGTACACTCTATGGAATACTGAAAGTAGCTCTGGAGAGCCATTTGGCGAGAAGCGCTCCCAGCCATACGAGCAATGGTGAACAAAATAGTGTGAAGGGTCAAATCCTGCACCCCCCAAATGGCCACTTTTCCTTTGCTCCTTTTCGCCTCTGGAACACAGTACAACCAACAATATTCACTCATAGGAAACCCACCACCTCTGCTACCAGTCAGGCTAGCGTGGTACCCACACTGTGATAGTCCTGTCAAGAAGTAAACGTCCTTGATATCCAAGGACAATGTGTGGACCCCTACATGGAAAAATTGTTGGTCCACGTCCCACATATGCACAAGGTACTCTGACACTCTGACTTGGGCCCTCATACCCAGGATACGAAAGAATTTCAGGAGACCACAGTCTCGCAAAGTGGAAATGGTGCCCAGGTTATTCCCGACAATAGCATCATCTTCTTCATTCTCTCTTTCACACCATTCCAAAACCATGGTGATAGCCAAATGCCTCCATAAGACACATAAGAAGAAGGTCAGCAACTCTCTTCAACACTTGGCATCTTTTTCATTGAGCAAACTTCAAAGAATTTTTTCACTTTGTGGTTCTCACAGGTGCCTTTGGGACCACCTGCGAGAATGATGCATTCTCACAGCGTGTGGATGGCCTGCGAGAATGGATGAGCCCAAATTTAACCCCTAAAACAAACTCAAAAACATGAATTTTACCAATGAAAATGAAAAATGGAACCATGAAAGGATAGAAGACAAGGAGCTTACCTCACTACTAGAAACAGTTCGTCAAATGGATGCTCGTACCTCCCACAATCGAGCACCGAAATTCAAGGGCAAAAGAGGGGTTTTGGGCTGAAATATTGGCAAAGTTACAATGACTATGATATGATGACTTTGATGTTCATACGCAAGGATACGGATATTTTTTTCTCTTTCATCACATGTTTAAGTTGTTTTTTATGGTTTTTTCCACAAAACCTCAAGCTTGGTCTTTTTCCATTCTCACGCTCAAAAATACATGAGAACGTGATCGAGCATACTTTTATCACTTTTTCGGGCTCAACAAGGTTATACGAAAAAGGAACCCCCTGGAGTCCACTTTCAGCTCTTTTCAGACTCTTAAACATGAAAAGATTGTCGAGCGACCTTGCTATTTTCACGCTCATTAAAGTATTTGAAGAAAGCATCTGTTGGGCGATAATTTATCTCTTTTTCGGTCTCATTAGACTATTTTTACAAAAAAGGAACTGAGAGAGTCTCTTTTAAGCGTTTTTCCAAACTCTATAATCATGAAAAACCTTCGAGTTTTCTATCTTTGGACTCGTTAAATAAACATCGAAAGACCCGTAATGGGACTGAACCACTCCTTCCTAGGGTCTGTTAAACATACTCCGAAGGATGAGCTTACATCAACAAGCATATGTTATCCTCCTCAAGCTTGCATAAAAATAAAGAGGTACTCGCCAGAAATGGTGGGGGAAAATTTGGGAAAGGGATGTGGTTTCGTATTCATATTAATTGGCAGTAAGTGTCACTCTTGAACATGACACCCCCTTATTCATTATTTGAAGCCGGTTTGGGAAATCCATTTATCTCTCATTCGATTTTCTATAAGGTCATATCCTGAGTCGTCTCTGAGTCAATGCTGCCAAATCATTGGTCATGTCATTCATATGTTCAAGAGAAGTTCATCCGAAACCTCTATTGAGTCGGCCATTTGTAGTTGTCTGTTCTCTCTGTGTCGGCCTTCCCTATGTCCAGTTCAACTTACATCATACTCTGTTCTGCCTTCAAAATCTATTGCCCATTTTGTGTCATTGATGGGGGATACATCAAGGTCCTCCTGTAATGATTTTTGTTCCGTTGACTCCATCTCATTATTTAGAAAAAAGACTTAGAAATTCTTTGGTACCTTGGAACTTGCGTGCCTCAATGGCAGGTTTCCTCGCTTTCGAAAGTGGGTTTTCATCATTGACCCCTGATTGGAAGATTTCGTCGGATGTTCGACCTCAACTCATTTATTCACATTCAGTGGATTGTACTAGTGTACCTTGGGAGTCATTGACATTAATGGTGATTTCCCTTGCACTTGTTAATGGTTTTCATCAATGACCAGTAATCAAGTGGTTTCTACCATGTTCGACTTCGACACATGTAATCACATGGTTAGATTCGTACTTTTGGGTGATGGGATTGAAGACCCTGGATCCCATCTCTTTGGTCCAGGTTGTTATGGAATATGTATAATTTTCTGACACATAGATCCACTTTGTATGTCTCATGGCCATGTCGTCTCAATTTGAATTTTCTTGCATAGATCCACAATGTATTCTTGGTGGCTATGCAATATTTTGATGACATGGATCCACGGTGTATGATTGGTGGCCATGACCTATGTTTATGATGTCATCCATCTGTGATCTAAGTATGGGAATGCCTACCTCAGAACTAGTAAGATATTATGTAGATGCTTGGTTGTTCGCAGGTTTCTGATTAGGGGCATTCCTGGTTTCCGACACACACACACAGTTTATAAAGTATTTCGGTTGTCACTGATTCCGGCCTTGTAATTTGGGGGCAATTTTGTTACCCATGATTTTGGTCATCTTGATAGTGTATTGATGATGGTGTACTCAAACTCCCAACATGAACTTTCTCCTGAGAAAAGTGGCATTCATCTCCTTCCAGAAAACATATTTTTAAAGAGAGTTCGTAGGCTGCTTATAGCCTAGGGTGCGAGAATGACCCATTCTCGCAGGCCACCTTCAGCTAGGGTGCGAAATTATCGCACTGTGCTCTATACCTAGGGTGTGAAATTGTTCTCAAGCTTGGAAAAAGGAATAAATCTCGAGGGTTCTAGAAGGGAATCTTCTAGAGAATGGGTTGGCATTCGAATGGTTATCATTTTTACTGGTTTCCTTGATTTGGTGGGATCAGTCTCATCCATGTAACCATCTCATCCTCTCCTATATATTGATAGGATTCTCATGGAAAAGGTTAAGCAATATTAACTGGAGAATTGGTGAAGGAATTGTGTGAAGAACCTAGTTTGAACAGGAGCTAGGAGACTCTAGCAAGTCTATCAAGAGGAATTGGATCTTCTTCATACAAGGATCGAGCAAGTGTGTGTGTTGGAACCAAGAGTCATTGAAAGGAAGCTTGTGACATCAAGGCGATCAGGTTGTATCTTCTACTTTCGATTAATATGATACAGCGGCATGTCCTTTTTCCATAAAGTCATTCTTACTTTATTATGTAATTCCTTGATCATACGCATAAGTTGACGATTGAATACATCTTGCTATATTCACTTTGGTTGGTTTGTGTTGTCTTGATCTTGGCCTCACGAGAGCACCAGAGCGAAGCAAGAGCAACAGAGACCCTAGGAAGCGATACAAAGGTATGTCACTTGTTCATCCTTACTAGCTATTTCCACGGTCGTAACTTAGGGAAAGAGTCATGTCCTGTCCTATTTTGTTCTAGATCCAGGTGGATCTAGGGAGATCTGTTAGTGTCCACACCTACCGATTAGTCCGATAACACCTCCTAGTCTCCTATATATACTAAGGAGACCTTTTCATTTAGAATCATCTTGTATTTGTAAATTTATGTGGTGTATAAGGAATTTTCCCCCTCGAAGAGGCTTATTATCTAAAATTATCTCTTTGTCAAGGCGTTGAGTACTTATTATGAGGTTTTTTATGCTACTTTGATATTTGGTTCTTAACACCCCCCTATTGGAAACAATCCCTGAAAGAGTGGAGACCAATAAGATCTCTCTCTCGAACCTGTTTGCAACCTCATCAACATCTATTGTTGATGTCTTCTTCCTTATTCCCCTTCCCCTCTGGTTTGGACACTGTTAAGCATAGTGCCCAAATTCATGACACTCAAAAGATCTGATCTTACTAAGATCCTCCTTCCGTCTCTACTATGGAGATGCTTCTCTCTCAGGAGAAACCCTTCTCCCAGGAGAACCCCTTCTTCTTAGAGAACCTCTTATGCCCTTCCTAGTGCAAGTTGCAAGGGGTTGGTTCTCATCACTACTACTATTCACCATACCATCCATATCATCCCTAGACACCAATCACGTCTTCTCATGGATACAATCTATCCATAGTCTATCAAAGTCTGGTAACTTCTCTCATGCACAGATCCCCTACAAAAATGGTTCTCAAGACCCGAGAAGTCCTCTAAATGCCACATTCACCAACTGAACATCCTCCACCTTATCACAAATGGCCACGAGCTAATCTCGGATATGTGTAATCTTTATAAGATAGTTCACAACCATGTACTCAATGGACATCTTGAAAACTTGAAGATGATGCTTCAAATGCAACTTCATACATGTAACCCCATTCTGGTATAGACCTACCATAGCATCATATATCTCCTTGGTAGATTTCTTCTCAATAATGTGAGGAATTAAGTGGTCCTTGATGGATTCTAGCAACACCCGCTTTGCCTTCACTTCCCTCTTCTCGTGGAATGCCAAATATATTGGATTGGTCGAGATAGGGACGACATCCTCAACATATTATTTGAGGTCATTCTCCTCAAACAAGAGAAGAACCCTAGCCTTCCAAGCCCAGAAGTTTGTTTCCCCTTCCAATCTATCCTCAAGCTTCAATGTGTTCACCATCTTGACTTGCCCATAACAAAACAAGAAATCCACAAGCAACTGTAGCAACTATGTGTCTCAAATATGATCCCCTTCTCTTCAAATTTCAAGCTCTGATACCATGTCAATTTTCACATGCAACCTTATGTGACTAATTTTCAGATCTGAAAATTTTTTTTTAGGGAACTAATAGTAAAACCCTAGTTGTTATCACTGAACAATTTTACACTGAAAATTATTGACTAAAAACATATGCAGCAGAAACAACAAGATCCAAGATGAATCATCAATACATAAGAGAAACAATGTTTTTGTTCTTTAACATTGTCAAATTCAAAAATCTTGAGGTAAAAACTAGCCCTCCCAACCCATACAGTACCACCAAATATGAGGACAACCTTTCCCTCTAAGCCAATACAAATATCACCAAAATCTAAGGACAACCTTTTCCTCCAATAACCATACAAATAAGAACACCAAACCTTAACAATTTACTTAAAACTTCCTCCACCCACAAATCTACTGAAGACTGCCTATATAACCTGATGACATCATCTTTCAGCCAGTACGGACCTGCTCCTTCTCGGAAAAATATGTATGTGGTTCTCCTTACTGCAATTCGTGTACATGTGTGCTTTGCTCCACTGCAACTCGCATATACACGACTGTTCCCACTCCAACTTGCGTACATACATGATTTTCTCTCCTCAAACTCACGTACATATGCTACTATTCCAACCCCCAGCCTGCGTACATATAGAAAACCCTTGTACGAACACCTCCATACAATTAGCTCCCTGTGACTTCTCTTCCTCTAGGCTAGATTTTCCACCATGCAGAATTTTCCATTACTAAAATCACAAACCCTTCTAGAACAAGTGCAAACTCACTTATGCTAAATCCATCCTTTTCACAATGAGAAAATGTCACAATGACTTCTCTCCTTTATATACAAGTCTAATGAGTGATTTTATGCACCCGTTCTAAACTTGACAATTAATTAGAATATTTTAATCCTCTTTGTGGATATGAAACCCCATCACAAGCCCACCAACTTGCTCATGAGTCTCTGGCTTCATTCCGAGGCCGATTTCATTGAAACAAAAGGATAATATGGTGCCAACGAATACTCCCACATGCTTGACACTTTGGCCTCTTGTGGGAATACCTCCCTAAGATACAATAAACAACAATATTTGTAAAGTAACATGTAATGTATTTAAGGTATATGATGTGTTCCTAACATCCTACATTAGGGAGAATTTGTTTTCATACCAATTTCATCCACCTGAGACATTTATGTGATGTTAATCGAAGAGATCATATATTATCATTAACCACACCTAATACACCCAACGCATGGATTATAGGCAAATTACATACCTTAAATCTGAGTCAAACTTCAAGTTGATTGTCACATGGGTTGTGTGATCGTTCCTTTATTAGTTATCTGACCACAATTGTGTGACCATCACATAGGTCAGACTACCTTTCCTTTGTTAGTTATGCAGTTGTGTTGAGAATATTTTGATACCTGCATAATACCTATAATTGTGTGATTTGAGCATTTTTATGATGCATTAATATCCAAAATCACTTAAAATAGTTGGAGGATGAATGTAAGTCTCTTCTAGTCATACCTTTTTATTAATGGAAGGGTACTTGGCCCTCCTTCATGTCAAGTCTTGCACATATGATCACATGGGAGCTTATGCCTAAACCTTAGGAATTACCACTTGAACTAGTGCACCTTTCATCCTAACATCAACATATAAATACATGCCTTACCCATGCATTTAGAAGAGGCTACTTCTTGGTGTTAAAGTTGTGTTGTTGATATTTTTCCAAAGGGTGAGAAAGTCATTCCACATATGTATCTTTTGTTTCCTTACACTTGTGCTACCCATTTTCCTCTCCAAAGCACCATTGCATATGGGGAATTTCCCCTAGATTGATGTCATTTTAGAGAGGTCCCATTGAAGGAATAAAATAACCTTCCCATAGAAAAGGATCGGATTTGATAGCTATAAGATTTTTCTTAGGTGATACATTTGATGTTGTATTTCCTTTCCATTGGATAATAAGTAATTTCATCTCTTCCCCCAAAAATGTTTGAATCATTTAAATTTATTATTTGAATCATTTGTTATATAGTATGAGATTGAATACTCTAAAAAATAACCATATTGAAGATAATAAAAGCATGGGAGTCGTCAACTCACAAGTCAGTGAGTTTCCATTGTTCCAAAATTAGGTACCTCCAATGCATCCCAACTTGATAAAAATATGCAAGGTGTAGATAAGTTATGTTGGTTTTGGGTAGTCAAGTTTAGTGCATAATATAGTTTATCATAAGCATTCAAATTGACAAGCTTAAAAGGATTAAATTTAGAAGGATTAACCTCTAACTTGGACATTCTCTAGGAAACACAAAATTCTTTTATAAATATAAAACTTTTTCATCGAAAGGAATGCCAAAGGAAATCAAAATTCAACTTCCATTTACTTACAAGGAAAAATTAGAAATATAAAATAAACTTGGACAAAATATTTCATAATATTTTGGATGACAAATTTTAAAGTATTTTAAATTACAATTAAGACTACACTTAAACCATAAAGAAAAGATTACGTCCATAGAACAATATAAACATGTAAACCATAATTTAAAAAAGAAGAAAAAAAATAAATGATAATAATATCACACCTAATTCAAAAACACACTCTACTTTTCTTTTACACCATAACCAACTTCAAGCTAATCATCAAATGATTAAAAAAAACTAGTGCAAGTTGAAAGATCCTACTCCATATGATAATTCATCAAATAATTGAAAAATAGAGCAGATCAATACAAAATAATATTCAACTAAATAAAAGAAAATATTACACCATATCCAACCAACTTCACGCTAATCATCAAATAATTAAAAAATAGATCAAGTTCGAAAATCCCTACCCCATATGATAATTAATCAAATAATTAAAAAATCGAGTATGGAAAAATAGAGAAGATCAATACAAAACAAGTGTTGCATGGCAGTGTAGTCCCTGCTCGATTGAATTGGGAATAAATGCACAGGGATGGGGAAAAGGTAGCAGAGGCAGATGGAAACTACAGTGGAGATGTGGCAAGCAGCATGAAGCACAGGTGGTATCCATGCAGGAAATGACATGTGGCCTCTAGAGCCCCATTTAGTTTTTGAAATTATATATTCCATCTTGCTATGTTCGAAATTTCCGTTCTTACGAGTAGTGTGACTTTCTATGTTTGAAATTTTTGTTCCTACCTTGCATGTTTTATCTCTTCAATGTATTTATGAAATCCATTCATAATGATTTCCGCATACTTCCAACTAGTTAGAGTTAAGTACAATTTTCATAGATAATCTAGTTTGTGTGTCTCTATATGTGCCAGGACAAATAAAGTTTTATGCATAGCAGGAAAAAGATATGCATGAGAAAAAGATAAAACATAGAAGACACATATAAAGTTACATTCAAATTAAATAAACACAATTTCTTGACATTCAACATAGTTGAAGATAAAAAATTATGAGCACATAAATATAAAAGGAGATAAAAATAGTTTTAATTGAAATATATCAAAAAATAATATTGTCTGTTACATATTCCTGGAAATTTAAATGCATTTTTCATATAGACTAGGATTGGATATCCCACGGACCATAAGAGAAATGTGTACAAGAAATAGGACCGTGGAAAGAAGAAGTGGGCAACGGTAGAGAGAAATACTTGAAAAGAAGAAATTGGAAGGGATCAGTCTTTGGATAGAAATTTCTATTTAAAAAGGTGGAATAAATGGATTGATAAACAAAGAAGGATGTGATCAGTATAGACTTACAGTGATGGTACATATCAATCCTTTTTCTATTTTCTTACTGATGCCTTTTTATTGTTGTCGTCGATGGCTACTGGAATTGTGCCAGCTGCCTGTTGTCTTTCCTCGGTGACCTACTACATTGCCCTTTGGATCCATTCTTCAATGTAGCCTCTCAAGGGGACCACATTGATCTCATCCCAGATTTCTATGTTGACAATTTCCTTTTCTAATTCCCTTAGATCGATAGAAATATTACGCAAAGCCTGATCAATTTCTTCATTTTGTACGGAATAGTCGACTAGCCAGTTGTCCACGTCATCTTCACCATATTCAAGGATGTTGTAAAACTTTTCTAAATACAACCCCTTAAAAATATCAACTTGTTTATCAAAGGATTTCTTAGTTAAGGGAAAGGATTTGATGATTAAGTTGGGGTCTTGGATCTCGTTGGTCCTTCCAGCTAAGTCTATTTCGGTCAGCTTTCTGAATAATTTTTCTTTCTTTGATACGGCTTGTTCACATGATTGGACAATGAGATGCAGGTTCTTCAATTTCTCTTTCTAGCATGGATTTAATTGAGCGATTCGGTTTTGGGAGGGGAGATCTTCTTGTCTTCTTCTCATATATGCCATGTTGTTGACATGGGTGCCAAAAGGGACGACCGTGTCTAAATAGAAACGTTCTTCATTTTTTAAATCCGCCTACAACTGTTTGTGCAAAGCATGTGCCATCGTTCCAAGGGAAGCCATAATTTGTGATGTTTCCCAGGCCTCAGTAATCAGTTCCATTATTTTCTTGATATTCTTCTCCACATAGCCTCTACACAATGCGAGGAGGCTGGAGGATCCTTTTAACTTGGCTGCAGGGGTGGCAGGCATGGCTATTGCTAAAGGAATGACAAGCAATGGCATAGGAATCAAAGATTCCTCCAATTCCTTGACTTTGTCCTTCAATCTGGCATTCTCAGCCTATATTCCTCCAATGGAATCATCAATAGCATCTCTGGTTGCTCGGTGAATTCAAACGATTTGGGACGGCCGCATGTTCCCAAGGTTAATCTCTGAACGAGATTTCCCTTTCTTATTTTTTACATCTCTCTTTTCAATAATTAAATTTTTAGACTCGCTATCAAAAACAACGCTCTGGAATACGAAGGATTCATCTTCGTCAAAAATTTTGGTCTTAGCTATTTCCATTGGGTGACTATGTTGGATCGCATCTCCAGGCTGATCAAGGTTGCACAGAAGAAGAAGAAGAAGAAGAAGAAGAAGAAGAAGAAGAAAAAGTGTAGGGTAGGCAGAAGAGTCCAAAATTGAAAGTGAGAACATGGAACTTGAGACTGATCCATGTTCTCACTCTCAATTTTGGGCTCTTCCGCCTACCCTACAATTTGTTTTCTCTGCTTCTTCATGGGAAGCTTTTGAGAACTATCAATTTTAGCATGAGGAGGGTTGTTATATCCTCCTCCGTTTGAAGAATTCTGGGTTGCTTTCTTAATGGGGTGGGTCATTGGATTGATGCTCCGAGATGTCATACTCTTGGGAGTGGTATCCGGGGATTGAACACTCTTCTCACCGAAGCCTTTTCCTTGTTTCTTGTACAATTCAATGGTGCTTTACAATGTGTCTAGGTCGTCAGCGTTAGAAGTAGGAATGTTGTCGTAAGTGTCTCTGTTTTCTCTCAGGTGTCTCTGGAAAAATGAATTGTTGAAGCCAACTGCAAGTAAATGTTATAAAAAAATTCCATTAGGGTCGAAACCTCTTAGTATTTTAGCATATCTTAGGTTCAAGTTGTTGAAATGGGCTGCAAATTCATCAATTTTGTTGACGTTCCTTAACATGAAGTCCCCAACTTTCCAAGGCAGAGGAATGAACTGTTTTTTTCTCTTCTCATGTAATAGATGCAACCAGTAGTTGTATTTCCCTGTTATTTCTGTAACAAACATTATGTTTGTAATGTGACATGGAAGGAGCACAGGATTTTCCTTGGAGACAAAAATCCTTATCACACTGCAATTCTCCATTTGTTCAAGTTCCCCCTTCCTGTCCAAAAACTTGGTTGCCTGGTTAGACATGTAGGGAGAATCATTTCCTAATAATAAACTTCTAAAATAGAGACAAAGTCATTAAAAACCTCATAAAAATAGTGGGAGGCCTTATGCCTCCACAAGGCCTGGTACCAGAAGGTTACTAGGTCAAATTCCCAGCTTACCTTCTTGGACAAAGACAGTTTTGGAAACAGACAACAATGTGCTATAGTGAAAACCAAGTAGGATGACATATAAATTTCTTCTCCTTTTTGAAACTTGACAATTGGGAACAGATTTCAAGGGAAATTAGCTTCCCCTAATAAAAAATGGCATGTTCCTTGACTATGAAATACAAAATATAAGGAACCATGCGAGAAATAGTTGTTGTGGATTCTTGTCCCGTTATTCTTATAAACAGCCAGGAAATTTCCCGAAATGGATTTCTAAATGAACTAACTTGCAAGCTTGTGATATCTTCATGAACTTCCATCAGGTCTTCCAGGAAATTGGGCAAGAGGTCCAACCCATTATTGTGATTTCTTAGGAATTGCTTGGAGTCTTCTCCTCTGAACGTCAATGTTGGCTCCAAAAATCTTAACATTTGGCGGAAGACCTGAGGTGAAAAAGAAACGGGAGAGTGGTATCGCAGTGGAATAATTCTTTGGCCTAAAATATATTTATCGGTGCACCAAGAGACCAACTCCTTACAGTGAAAAACTTTAGGGACACATCCTGCACAAGCAATTCCAGAGGTCCAAATTATTTTGTTATGGGCGGAAAGGGATGAGTAGTAAGAATATGCCCTAGAACACTAGAAGTTCTAGTCCTTGCGCCTGAAGATGTTCACTGTATCTCCATAGAACTTCTATCAAGTTGGTGCCATAAGTTTATGAGAACATTTGTTTTCTCTAGATGATGCTTGAAATGAACAGTTGGAGGGGATAATATAACCCTCCGCAAATGTTTGTTCAATGTGTGTGAATGGGAAATATCCTCGAGCCTTTCGCTCATTAATGACAATCTCTATGGGTGTTGCATGATGAGTTGTTAGCAGTAAAGATTAGTTATTGCATACTTAGAAGTGTGAAGGTGGCGGGTACGATGAAGGGAAATTAAGGATTGGAGGTTTCGTGAACGCACCAACCCGGCGACGTGCAAACGACATTCCATGATGTTTGAAATTAGCACTCGAAAGGGATAATATAACCCTCCACAAATCTTGGTTTAATGTGTATTAATGGGAGATCTCCTCGAGCCTTTCACTCATCAATGACAATTTCTACGGTTCCTACATGATGAGTTGTTAGCATTAAAGGTTACTAATTGCATATTTAGAAATAAGACCTTATATATATATATATATATATGTTTTTAAAAACAATTTTTTATTATAAACAAGTGAAAAGGTGACGGGGATGGGGAAGAGCAAGTAAGGAATGGCCAAGTATGAAAAGCGGTCGAACGAGCTTCAAAATAGGGTTATAGGGAATACTTAGGAGAGGTGAGTGTCCGACGGTCAAATTGTATGTCTTGAAAATTTTGACTACAAAACGCATAAAATGGAAGAGGGTATGATGGGGCAGTCCAGCGGCCAGTTTGTATATTTGTGGAATTCTGGGTGTTGTTTACAAGTCGTGGAACAATGGAAGGGAAATATTGAGCCTGCCTGTCCAGAAACCCACAATCGAAAAAGTGGCTAAGTATGGAGTAGGGAAACGATCAGTCGGACTCATTTTCATAATAAAGGATTGGAGGTTTCGTGAACACGCCAACCTGATGACACGCAAACAAAATTCCATGATGTTTGAAATTAACACTTGAAAGGGATAATATAACCCTCCACAAATCCTGGTTTAATGCGTATTAATGGGAGATCTCCTTGAGCCTTTCACTCATCAATGACAATTTCCATGGTTCCTGCATAATGAGTTGTTAGCATTAAAGCTTACTAATTGCATATTTAGAAATAAGACATTATATATCTATCTATCTCTCTCTCTCTCTCTCT
>SNQJ01S0096078.1:9629-29487 GCA_010110895.2 Picea sitchensis
GGTGTATTGTGCATGTGTGTGATTGTTTATTTATTACTGCTCATTATTGGATAATAATTCTACATTGATATAACATTTGAAGAAAAAGGATTATAATTACGATATTACTGATTCACCCCCCCTCTTAGTAATCCAACAGCTTACTCCTGCCGAAATCTAGGAGTGACTCCTGGTGCTAACATTTCTGGCGCCATTATTGGGAACAGAATTGAATATTTTCCTTGGGTAGAATGACAATGACCCTATGATTATGAAGGTGCATCAGAAATCAGAACCATTGAAGATTTCAACTATGCACCTGGCGACTCCACTGCTTCGGCTCCACTATTTCAGTGGACTTGCATCCAGCTACATCTGGTATCCCCTGGGAGAACACAATGATCGGATATAGTCTTTGAGGGTGAACAAAGACCAGACACACTCATGCTGTGAATCTTTCACCTGGCAACTCCATGATTAAGGGATCGATTGACGACTCCACTGGTTCGAGATGAAAAAAATCCTGGCTCAGAGGTTTTCTCCCTTTAATTTTTCTGTTGTTCCTAATTTTCCCAATGTCGTCCCTATTCCTAATGAATGGGGTGACTATTTTCCCATATTTAGAGAGCGTAAAGAGGACAACCCTGCTCAACATCTCTATGAGTTTCATGAACTCATGCATCAATGGGAGATACATCATGAGGATGTATTGTTAAAGATGTTCATGTTCTCGTTAGCAGGGGATGCTCATGACTGGTATTTATCCTTACCCCTTGCCATCATCTCCTCCCTGGCAGAATTTCATGCAGTTTTCAATAGGCACTATCAGAGGTATTATTCCTCTGAGTTTATTCATTATAACTTTTGTGAGGAATATGAAGACAATGATCAAGACATGGCTGTGTCCCATGAAGGTTGCAATGATGAGGAAATCTATGAGGATGAGGACCATATGGAGGAATAAGATGCCCTGAGTGAGATGATGGAGCTGGAAAAATATCTTTCTACAGAAGTTGAGAAAATGAAGGCAGATCGCAACTGCTACCTTTTTTAGGAAGATGCAGAGGATTTTCCATCCCTTGAGGCAGATGTTCTTGGCATCACTGATGAGGATGATGTTGAGGATTTAGTTGGTGTAGAGGCATTGTTTCCTTCTCCTGAGGTGCCTATTGTTTCAGCCTTTGATGAATATTCAGATGAGGAGCAGCTGAGCCCCACATCACATTTTGCTGAACAGACGAGCAGTCAGCCTGTGTATGACAGCTACGAATCCAAATCTGAGCTGGAGATGCATGATTTCCAAGAGAAAACTGCTAAGCCTTATCCTATATTCATTAATGGAATTTATCCTGAGGAGATCAGCCATCTCGAGTCTATAGGAAACTGTTAGCGGCATAGTGAGGAGAAGATTTTTCCCACAGGTCTTGTTTATGACGATTATGATTCTGACCCATGGGAGAACCAAGAAAAGGAACCAGAAGAGCAACAAAAGGGGAATTTTTCCTCCTGTCCAGAGCCTATTCGTGAGCAGCCACTACCTGAGATCAGTCAGCCTACATCTGCATTTCACCCCCTTGGGCCTACCAAAGATATTCATCCATGCATGAACAACTATGTAGTAGAGGAGGCTGCCTGTCACACATTTTCTGGAGTTTTCCACTGGCCCTACGAGCTTGTGAAGGAATACATGGAATTTTATTTCCTTCATGTTTTGAAGCTGCCCAACTTTCTCCTAACCTCATCATTCGGAGGAAAGATGAAAAATGTAGTTGTTCTTTTGTCACAACTGCACAGTTGTTATCAATCATTGATAGAGTGAAGTAACTTCCATTTAGGAAGTCACTTGATTGGTTATGGTGGAAGTTTGCTTTCACCTAGCCCCATGTAAAAAAAATTATTAGTTTAGGACTATACATAAATAAGATCTTTGAGTAGGTGTGTGTGTTTGTTATTTTGTTTTTCCTTTCATCTTTATATCCTTCAGCATCATTTTTGAGCTTGACTCCATAGCCCAACAAAAGGCACTGGAACAATGAGTTATTAGAGCATCGAAAGGGAGAATCTATCCCCCATGGAGCCTAATGTTATCACCAATTCTTATCATGGGCATAAGAGTATCTAGGTCCATGGCCTGCACAAGAAGCGCCCAAAACAAAACACTCTTAAAAATCTTGTTTCGGGCTTCAAATCAAGCAAGCAGGCTAATATCAGTTTTCAACGGCGAGGATTTTTCATCGGGGCAGGATCGATGGTCATCGGGTGTTTGGGGCCATGAAGTTTCCCGAGGTTTGACGGAGTGAAGAGGCCGGAGACAAAGCACCCATATTCCACGATTTAATCTGGGTCATCCAATCGTAGGATGCATGGCGCACATCCACGCTTTTGGCGATTTGGTCATCAGGAGAATGGGGAAGAGGTGCATCATGGACTCCCGGTGGGAGAAGTCCCGAAGTGATCGACACCATTTAATTGAGGAGTGATCTTGGCCATCTGATCTTGGAAGACACACAGTGGAGTGTCCAGGCCAGAAGGGGCCCCATGTCTAAATATTGATCCAGGATGTCCAACCAGGGGGTGCATGGCACACGATTAAGCTCAGTTGCTATTTCGGCTATCTGGACTTTGAAAGACAAGGGATCGCTCCTCCACTACATTTCAAAACCCTAAAATGCGAAATGAGAAAGTGCCTTGGTGTTAGGCCCATGGTCATTGTGCCTGGTCACGAAGGGGTAAGGGATAAAAGTGAGGGCCAGCTGAATTTAATCGCTCATTGAGCGACGAGTGATCATGGCCATTCAATGAAAATAAAGTTGTTGTAACTATGTCACTTGAGCACATTTTTAGTGTCTTGTTTTTTCTTCCCCAAACTGCTGGAAGGTCTGATGCCCATAGCAGTCTTGTTCATCTTTCTCATCAAGTTTTCTCTCTACTCATATTACACTCAACTTACTAACAGAATTTAGATCAAGACCTCACTTGTTCATGCATGGCCTGGTCCAACATTTTGAGTTAAAGCGATATTCTCCTAGGTCTGCACCCATTCGACCACCTCAATTCATTCGTGACATTAGAAACTGATGGGTATCGGGCTTACTCCTGCCACAATCCAGGAGTGACTCCTAGTGCTAACAGGAGGGATCTTCTCTTGCCTTTCCTTCAAACTTGGGAATGTCTAAAGGTAGTTTTATGGGCATTGCAGGCCATGTGGGGTCATGCAATATAAGATCATTTGTGAGTTTTCTCAGATCTGGTATGTTGAGGGAAGCCAAATATGGAATCTAGAGTGGTGGTGGAGGGTTAGTTCCAACCATGGTGTGGGTGGTTTGTGTACCTGACCCGTGAGGGGGGTTAGATGGGGTTGTACTTCCCCCTTGGGAATAACTTTGACCCCCGTTTCCTCGTAGAGGAGAGCTAGTGGACGGTTGACCTTGGGAAGTGGACCCAAGTAAAGTGGAACCAAGCAAAGTTTATCCTAAGACAGTGAAACTCACAGGGGTGTGAGAGGGTTGAGTCGATGAGGTGGCAAGACTAGGAACTCTACCTAGAATAAGAGGAAGATTTAGCAAGCGTCTGGATCGATGGGGATTCTGTGGGTCCCCTATGATGTCCGACTATCAAAGTGGATGTGTGAAAATGATGATGAGACCAATAAATGAGAAAGAGTCTTTGTGTAACTTTAACCTTTACAATATATCTCACAATCACATGTAATCACAAGAGAATCATACATAAATCAATTGATAAAGAAGCATATATGTGGGTAGGTGGATTTTGTCTGCGTGGGAGAACAAAGAAAACAATTGTTTGTGTCCTAAAAGATGTAAGGTCCTTCCTCTCAAATAGCATTGTACCTTCCAATAGCACTCAATAGTGGGTTCTGAAGCCACTAGAAGAGGAACTAGTGAAGGATGAAAAAATTAGTTATAATGAGGGGTAGAGGGTGCATATCCTGAAAGAGCTGGCGATATTTCCCAATAACCACACAAAATCCGATCAAGGTGCAATTACAACCCACAATTTCCACCTGGGTAGATGTCCTAAATTTTGGTCACTAGTTACCTCCATCAAAGTGCAGCATTTAGATTTGCGGCCTCAAAAATGGGTCATGGGATGGATCTCATCCAAGAGGTGGGTGCCTCAAGGGGGTATGCACAGAACAACTAGACCTCATCCTTCGACCCTTCATGGGTATCGCCCTACCTTATGGTGTAGGAACACTTGACTTGGAGGATTTAAAAACTCCCTATTTGTCAACTTCTAATGTTTTAAGATGTGAGAACCAGATAACTGGGATTTATTTGGATTCCTATCCCCGAGATCCTACCTAGACTAAAAAATTATTTTGGTACCTCCTGTGGAGGAAAACTTAGTGAGTTTTTAGAAAAAATTTAGATGTGGTTGTTTGAGAGAATGGGGGTGTGAACCAATCTCGTTTAAATTAAGTGGGAGTGAATAGTTCCTTCAAGAAAAGGGTGGGGCATTTTGGAATCCCTTTGGGGGAAACTTACTTCAACCTCTACAATTTGAGATGAAACTATGTGAGTGAGTAGTGACTTTGTGTGTGAGCAAGTGATAAAATGTGCCAAAATTTTTAATAAGTTAGGTGTCACCTTGCAGCATGTGCACTTCGTGTGGTCCTTACAAGTCTTGATTACCTATCTTACTAGATGCCATTGGTATGACCTTGTGGAATTTTAAAGTCCCTAGAGAACTAGCATGTGGACATGTGAGTCCTTACCAATCCTTTAACCTCCCTAATGTGATTTAATCTAAGAAATATTCAAAATATTTTCCTAGATTGTGGGCATGTATGGGCCCATTACAATAACCTTTAAACTCCCCTAGTGATGTGAACTAAGAAATTAATTTCAAAACTATCCTATCTTTGTAGCATGTGGGCATGTATGGGCCCTTACAAATTTAAGATGTTTTGAAAAAGAAACTAAGAGGAGTCCCAAGGGGTTTGTTGTCCTCTCCTAAAGATTTTGTCTTTAAGGGAGATGAAATCTTCCCTTAATCATTTTTCTGATTCTCAAGATCTCTCTATGGTGAGAGAGAAGAGCATACTCAATGATTGAAGTTTAATTTTTGGTCCTGATGCAAGTGTTTATATATGTGATATTGAATTATTCCAACTTAACTTTTACAATCAAAGCAAGCTATCCATGTGGAAAAATGAAAGCAACAAGAGGAAAAATATGGATTTTAACCCCCTAACTGCCTATGTTTTGACTAACCCTTCATGTGGAGAGCGAATATAAGTGTGGTGCATATTACAATTTGCATAGAATCAATATTAAGAAGGCTATGGGCCTTCAACATATCACAAAGACCCTTACAATGTTGAATTTCTGGACAGATGCGTGGGTCGCAGAGTAGACGGAGGCACATATGGCACCAAGGCACAAATAAACAATGACCTATTAGCGCATGTGCACAGAATGTGCTAGGAAACATAGTGCTATTGGCGCACGTGCTCGGAAGACATGCCTGTGAGCTGAAAAACCCACACAAGTTCTGATACGCGGCTAAGAAGAAAATTTTGGATGGAATTCTCTTATCTCAGCTCCAAATTTGGCTTTTTGCAGGTAGTCTTGGGCCAGTTATGATCCCTACAAGTTAAATAAATAAAAAAGAAGTGCTCAAACAACCCAAATGGGGAGGAAATTGATACCTATCCCCAGTGGATTCTTCAATCTGTTGTATCCTTTTCGTCACCCGAATGAGCAAAACAGGGACACTTGCAAGTTCAGTTGGGTCAATTGAACATGATAGAAGTTAGTGCAAGAGTTAGAAACATCAACCACGAGAAATAAACAAACAACTAATCTAACAACAATTAAAGAAACTAAACTAAAGTGCATAAGGGAATTAGAACCAAAATTAACCAAACAATTGACCAATATCCATGCCCCCAATGGATAGATTGTATTAGTGGGGAAGCACCAAAGAGAAAGGGATACTTATGGGTCCCCTCTTACTCCAAGGGAGGGATCTTGAACCCCTAATGAAAGAGCTCTTCTTACAAATAGAAAACTAAAAGGAAATGGTGAAGAAATCCAAAGCTCATTCACTCAAGAGGTGATGTGAATAGCTCAATGAGGAAAGAGGTTCCTTGTAGGAGAATAGAGGAAGCATAACAATACAAATAGATTCTTGGAAATATAGTGCACCCATGGCCTCATTTTATAGCAAAGATTTGAGGCATTATCCAACCAGTCTATAGTGTGAACAAGGATCCCTTTAGGGCACCTTTAGGTATTTGACCAGCCCTTCACTTGAATTTAGTTCAGATTTGAGGGTCAAATTGACTTGGGAGATGAACAAGAATTGGGTGGGAGGCCGACCAAAATCTTAAATACATCGTTCTGAGGTGTGCATGGTGTTTTGCATCCATAGTCACGCATCGGGTGCATTTGCGCTTTTTCGGCATTTTCAACTGGTGCACGCGTGCGTGCTTCCTTTATATTCTGGGTGCATGCTAATTTTATAACTATTTCTATAGTTTGTGTCCTTTGGAAATGCATTTTTGGGCCATGAATGAACTAATAGGTGTTTGGAGATGCTGGATTTTTGTAACCATTTGTGGACGAAATTTCAGTGATAACAGTTTCACTTCATGTTTTAAAGGTATAGTGTGTTTAATGATATAGGTATCATAAGTTTTCAAGTCTCTGTAGGACCATGCGAAGACATCTTGGTATTGTCTGAACAGTTTGAGATAAGCCTTTATTTCCTCCTTAGATATAGTCATACCGAGATTTATATTCTTTGGGTTTTCCGGTGTTCCGAGATATATAGTTTCATATAGGGGATAGGAGCTACCGGTCTTTGCTTTTTTAGGCCCCTTAAATCGTTCTTTCAGGTCAAAAATATTTTTCAAGATTAGTTATCCCTTTTGGGATTATGTGGGGCTTCAATCTGTGAGTTGGTTGACCTGTCTAAGGATCATTTTCTATTGATTGTTCCTGGAATACTTCATCATAAATATAAAAATCCTTGAAATTATCTTGGTTAGTCAGAAATTTTATGATCTGTTCATCCCCTTCAAAGACCTTCCAATCAGAAATGTTGTTAGGCACCGATGGTTTGTAGAGTAGCTCCACAGTGAATCAGGAGGCTTCATAATCCTCCAGAGGTGACAACCTTGAAGTGGTTGTGTCCAGGGAATCAGCAAGGATATTATTTTCTCTGATGATCACTGTAATATTGAAGGCTTAAAAATGCTCTATTAACATATGCACTTCCTATTGATAATTCTTTAGGTGTGGAGAATTTAAATTTATAGTGTTCCTTACTTGCATAATGATAATCTCAGATTCTCTGAAAACCTTCAATTCTTTGACATTTAGGTCTATGGCTTTCTTTAGTCCTTGTACTAGAGCTTCATACTCAGTAGTGTTTTTTGTTCATTCTAACTCAATTCTACAAGACAGGAAATGACATTTCCGTTTTGGATAAATGAGGATACACCCTGCCCCAGATCCCTCCTGCGACTTATATCCATCAAAGTATATGGTCCAAATTTGTGAGCGCAGGTTATCTTATTCTTTTCTCTTATTACTTTATTGCTCTCCTATGTTTTGTTTCGTGGTCTCTAAAACAGGTTCTTGATAGAAGAGGGTTTCCTCTGTTGGGATCAACGATTTCTCTTGAAAAACCATTTCATATTTCTGAGTGAGAGGAACATCCAATGAGAGAGGGGAAAAGTTTCTGAAATAGGAGTCACAAGAATAATTGCCTAGGACAGGGAAATCTGTCGATGAGGGTTCATTGAGGGTTTCTAAGTCAGTGACAATATGTTTCAGATACCTTTCCCTATCGATTATGATCATATTATTGTATTCCTTCAGCGGTAGCCAAAGGTGTGCCCAGTATGCACTAAAGTATCCGTTTAACTTCTCAGACCAATCTCGGCTCAATAAAAATCCATAAGCTTCTGGGATATCTACTACAATAATATCAATTACTTGCACAAACTTGGTATGTGTTGCTATTCTGATCATTACATATTTGAGTTCCCCCATGACCTTGACCTGGGTCCTGTCTAGTTGTATTACATGTTTATCACTCTTGAGAGGAACGACATTTAATTTTTTGCAAATAGACAAGGGCATAATATTGGAAGATGCTCCTGAATCTACCAAACAATTGTGGAGGTTCCTGTTGAAGACTTCAAACGTCAAGAGGAACAGTGGGACAAAAGGTTTTTCCTTATTATCTTCTCAGAAGGTATTTAGAGTTGGTTTATTTACTAGATCTTTGGAAGCTAGATTTATTTTCTTCTCATTGCTTGTCGTAGGGTTTTCCACCGATCTCAAAGCCTGTAGGAGGAAATCTTTTTGTTGTGGGATTTTGCATATGTCCATCATTGATATATTAGCCTTCAACCTCTTCAAATCTTGAACTATGTTGTACTCCAGTTTAGGCGATTCTCAAGTATGGATGCTAATAGGGTTCCTATGGGGAGAAAAATGTTCTTTTAGGTGATCAGGAGTTGACCTTTCCCTCGACATTTGAGTGGTAGTAGGATCCTTTGAGACAAGTGGACCCTTACTTCTCGTTTTCACTACAGAGACCTCTGCGGGTGATTCTTGAAACTCGAAAAGGTCATCGGAAGGCATGATTAGGTCTAGATCCCCTATCAACATGGTTGTATCTTCTAGTGGATCAATCTCTTCCTGATCAGCAACATTCATAACTGAAATTCTTGGTTGTTTGGTTAGGGAGATTTCGTCTAGAAACCAATTGGCCATCAAATTCATGGCATGCACCCATTGAGGGTAGTCTCTTTCAGAGTGGTTTTCCTGGTGATAAGTACAGAAGGAATCATATGCTACATTTCCTAGATCGATATTTAATTTAGTTGGGGGAGGTTCAATTGTTTTGAATAGTGGGTTCCTTTTAAATAAAGGCTTATAGGGCCTTTGACCTTGGTTTCCCTCCCCCGCATTTCTCTTCATGTCTATGATCTCATTTGATAATTTCTTAACCATGCATTGTAGGTCTTCTATGTCTCCATTACCCTTCTCGGGAGCTTGTTCTGCTTGTTTACCTGGCGGTCTAGTCAAAAGGATTCCTCTCCTGGGAGGGGGTTGGACTTCTTTCTTAACTAAAGAAACCTAGCCTTACTTACACCCTTTCATCTGGAATTCTATCATTTGGCTTCTTCAAATTATCAGCCAGAGCTTGTTTGGAAACCCTTTTCACAAACACGGAAATAGAAGCTGGGAGAGCATTAGCATATACTTCGATTTGCAACTCTTGAGTTGGTTTAGCTTCAGCCTGAAATTTGTTTAAGATGGTTGTGAATATTTGATTGAAATCTTTAACCTTCTCCTTTTGACTCATGGTGGCGGTGAACAACTCAGACATTAAAGCTCCTGTGGTAGTTTCTTCTGCAAATTTATCTAGAAAATCCTTCTGAAACTTAGTCCGACCAGTTATGGATCCTACAGGTAAGTTAAAATACCATGTAGAGGTTGATTTCTCAAATGTGTAGAGGAAAATCCTGCATACTACATCTTCATGTTGTACATTCATAAGTCTAATTGCTAGTATGAATTTCTTGATATGATCTGCAGGTAACCCTGAAGTTTCGGGGTAAAACTTAGGGAGTAACTTTTCTAGATGTCGGGTCCAATTAGACTCTGCAGCATTTAATAGTGGAATGGTTCTCCAGATCTTGCGATCCATCCAATTAATTGATGGGCTTTACGTTTTCTTGAGAAGGCGTCTCCTTCAGTTGGGACTTTCTCTCTTTTGTATTTTCTCTTAGGTGGGATTGATGTAAGATTGTAAGCCGATATAAACCAACTTGGAAAAAAAATAGGATTAAGTTTAACTACTGGAGAAGAGGCTAAGCTTGGGATAACCTGCTACTCAACCATGTAGACGACAATTCTATACCACGGGCCTCATAATAATATGTTAACCATGTGAGCATCCAATTACTATCTGAGATACTAATTATCAGAAAGAAAACACATATGCGATAAAACAATGGAAAGCAAAATAATTCACCTACTTAATCATCTATCACATAATAACACAACAATTCATCTTCATCATTAAAGAAAAGAACATAAAAACATTGCACCAGTTAACTTGACAACAGATTTAATTGCTCTTACTCATTACAAGATCCATTCATGAGATGAGATAGGAAATAATTCTTCTCCACATCCAATCACACATGCATTTGATGAAAATATATATTATCTCTGGTCTAGAAGGAATTATCTATTAAAGGTATCTCGGAAATAATTCTTAACAAAACCAAAATAGAAGATTTTCTTGTAGCAACCATCGAACCTTGACTAATTGGTCGATGCTCTTATTTATAACATGAAATTAACTAAAATTAACAGCTAAAGTGCAGTTAAACAAAACAAAACTCACCCTGTGGCATTCTCTCCTAACAGTTTTCCAATAGTCATCTCAAGATATCTCTTTGAAAGGGTGCCTTTTCTCATACTCCGAGCAGCCAATGAATAGCTCTTCACAGGTGTGTGCATATGGAAATATGTGTTGTTCCATCAGAGCTGCACAAATCTATCTGATATTTACTGCATGTGCCTGATATTTCACTAGACTAGCACTTAACTGTTGTAGTATGGCTTGAGCTCTGATCGGATGTTCCGTAAATTGTTGCACCTATCCTGGCATTGTGTTGGTCACATTTTCTAGTCTTTCAGACCATGATGAATATTTCTTATTGTGCGAATCAACTATGTCACACAAGTAGACAAAGTTGTCGGGCATACCAAAATCGGGGAGTCTGATATCCTTCATCACCTAATTGATATTATCCCAGTGTTTCTCTCACTTGGCCCATTGCTTTTGAATTTTTTGGTGTGGTTCCTGAGACATTCTTGCCCAATATTCAGTTGATTTATTTATGTGAGCTAGACTGATTTCACTCACCATTCGAATGTCATGTGCTTCTTTCTCTCATCCATGTTGGACTACACCAATGTAGTCGATTAGCTCCATAGCTTGTTGCGCCTTTTTGTACCATTGCTCGATATCCTTGCATGTCATGAGTGCCATGAGAATATCTTCCTGTAGCTCAGTTATCTTCGTAATGAAAAGATTATGCTCATTCGTGAACCTGCTATACGCCTCTTCGAACTCACTCCTTAGGTGCACCGCGGCTTGGGTAGTGTCCTGATAGTAATTAGCCAGGTGGTGGAAATGTTCCAATTATTTCAATGCGGCGGCCAGCGCTTTCTCATCTCTTTTGGCTCTGTCTAGGGTATCATATGAGATCGCTTTCCCTACGCCGATAAGTTCATATGTTCTAGCTTGTTCTATGTTTATCAAATTTTCCTCTGTAGTGATGAATATGGAGTGATCTAGCATGATCCTGCTTTTCTTAGTTGTTCTTTGAATGATGGCCTTCCTTTTCTGATCATATTCTATAATGTATATGGCAGCCACTTCATCTACTGGTTCAGGAATATATTGATCACCCCATGTGAGTGTATTTCCTAGACTTACGGTGGTGTACATTCGTTCAAGATTGGGTTCTTGAACTTCCTCGTGGTGCTCTGAAGGCCCGGCCTCTGTCTGTTGCTTGTCATAGATTTGAGTATCGAGTGAAATTGAGGTGTCAGGAATAGACTCGATACTTAATTTTTCATCGGCATTTGAAACGTTGATTTCTTGCTATGGGATTTCTACCCCTGGCTCATCTGACCCTGGTTGGACTTTCAGACTGTCTGCTTCAGATTCTAGCACATCGAGCATTTTTGTGTCTAAGACACTTTAGGCTTCCTTTTCTTTATGCAAAACCTCCTTACTTTGGACTTCGAGGATAGGATAAAATGTCTTCTAAGGTCCCTTTTCTTCTTTGACATGCATAGGGGTCCCGAGAGATGCTTACGGGCTCTCATCATCTGAATAGACCTCTAATTAGCTCATGGAGAGGATATGATGCACTTGTTTCTACTAATACCCTGAATATTCCTATTTGATTTGCCACATCTATCGGTGACCCAACTGATGGCATTGTAGATTCAGGTTCATCTAACCCATTGATGTCATCGAGATCTATGAGTTATGGGCCGCTTGGTCCCATCGGGATTTCTTCCAAGATATCGGTCGAGAGCCTAGGTAGCCTGATGAGGTCCAGGTTATCTCCCATATGAATCATCATATACTATGCCTACTCATACATGAGTATCCCTATCTCCGTGCATCCTAAGCCTCGGGGGAACTTCTATCCTGTACCGGGGTTACCTGAGGAATGTTTGTTGTTTTGGTTGCCTCCACTTCTTCTTTGGCGTTGAGGACCTCTTGCGTCAATTTTTCCAAGGATGTTGCTTATTTATCCAGGCTCATGGCCTTGAACCTGGTTGCCTTAGGATCTTGCCACAAAATCATCCCAATCTTGAGCGTTTTCTGTGAAGATCTTGTCTTCAAACCTGTCATGGGCATATGGCCAGTAGGATGATACTTCGGATGTGTGCTTCAAGACTAGACCCTTGGGTTCATGCTTGAAAAAATGGCCAGTCTCAAATCAAAACTCCAATTGGATTAACCCTTATTGCTTGGCCTGGGCAGTGTCCTTTACCATGTAGAAACCTATATGAAATCCATAAGATATGAATGCCCGCTTCTTATCTTTTACCAGAGTAGCATTGTATCCTTGCAGGATGGTCTGATAATAGATTTCCCCTACCACCAGTCGATTATGAACACACATAGGTAGAAGGTGCGGTGCTCTAGTGGCTCTGAAAACCCTGATATAGGTTTCATGCTCATCTAGGTACCAATGGCCAACCTTTGATATCATATTTTTAGCCGCAGCCGACAGTCTTGGGCATTCTTTCTTGAACAACATAAAATGAATACATGTGATAAATTGATCGCAGACGAGAGAGTAGGATTCCTTGTACCTGTTTTCCCAAAATATGCCGAAATATACATGGACCGGGAGTTCTGAGGTGTGCCATATCAAGTTCATTTCGACAAAGGCATTTCTGGCATAGATGACATCCAATAAGTAGGAAGCCACATAGAAGGATGGGGTTTCTCCCTCTTTTGGCATCTGAGCCTGTCGAATGCAAGTGCTCAGCTATTTGGAGATGATGGAACCCCAGTTAAAACCTATTTCATAAATGGCTATAGTATAAGATAGAGGCATCCAAGCCTCTAAAAACCTAGAGCAATATTTCTCCCCGTGCAACTGACAGAGGAGGACCATTAGATAGATATATGGCTCCCCCTTAAATTGGTCATTGGGTACTAGCTGGAGGTTCGATTGGTTAACTTTTTATCCTCTCTCCACCATGAAGCCATCATCTTTCTGGTGTCATGTTTCTCATAAAAACTTATAAAAAAATCGGTGTCCAGTTGCTCCATTGGCTCTCTGAGCTTATATTAATTCTGAACCTCCACTGGAAGGAAAACCCCGACACACTCGCCATTGTCATCATTCATCAAACATATTTGTGTGTCAGTGTGATCAATAAGCCACTTTAGGAGTTCTATGCAGGGGAATACTGAGTTATTCTCACTACCATGTGTAGATACACCCTTCGAACATTCGGGAGGACTTCATCGTCAAGATTTATGATATTGGGGTTGCTATGTAGGGTATATTCGGGGAATTCTTGCCGCTTGATTTTTTGGAAACGTTCTCCCCTGTGCAGGAAGGTTCGCTTGGTCCCTATGCTCGCCTTTGTGTCTCCAAAGGCTAGAGGCTGAATGAAAACCTCCCTGGTGGTTGTCTTGATAACGGGTACTGGTTTTGGAGTAAATTCCAGTTGTTTCACAGCCGCTGGAGAAGAACTTTCTCCTACCTCTAGTTCCTTTAGCTTCGGCACTCTTGGAGATTTCCTAGTGGTTGGTTTTCTTGGAGGCATTGTTTCTTCAAATGAAACTATCTTTCAAGGCCAGCCTACAGAGCAATATTGGATCAAAATGGATATGCTAAGTGAAAACAAAGAACACCCAGACTGGTACATACCTATAACGCTTTCTAAACTCTGTAGTTTTATACTCATGGGGGTTTGGAAGCTTTCGAATTGCTCATATTGTTCTTCTTTGATATTATGAAACTCCTTAGTGCATTGAATAATCTTGTTCATAATGACTCAAGAGGATTTAACGAAAAATATCTTACCAGTCGTATCAACCAATTAATATGGGTGATGAGTGAAATTCAAACAAATCTACCGTCAAATCCATGTAATTAAATTCATCATGGGTTGACGGTGGAGGCACGGAGGGTGATGTGTTGTATTGGAAGATTCAAATGGTCCTTTTGATTTTTGCACGAATTAGCAACTAATGCAAGTTTTTTGGAATTAATTACCTCTTTAAATGCATTGACTCTAAATGTACCTAGCGTCAAAATGTCCCATCGTGTCGCTTTCCTAGTGGGGAAGTTGGGAATCAGTAAGGTGCTATGGATGTTTTCATTAATACTTTTCTGCAAAACCCTCGACACCGATCAGTTTCATCCTACGGCATTGATGTGGAAAAAAATTGATTCAGGGTCTGGCTTGGACCTCGGGTACCGATAATGGCTCAAGGGAAAACCATATCGTAGCCGATGAAAACAAGGGAGTTGATCACATGTATCTATCAGAATTAGGGTTTAAACATAATGCATGTGTAAACAAAAACCTGGGAACGTCGATGCCGAAAATGTATTGGGGGTCGACGATCGGGGATAAGTTTATCATGTTTTCTATGGACTAGATATCTCGTAAACTTGCCTATGCCAAAATGCCTTGGGGGTCGACTATCGGCGATCCTTTTGTGTAATGCTCGTCGCGAAAGAGAGTTTCCTTTCACCGATGCTGATGAAGATCGGTGCTCAAAAACTTCAGTTTTATCGAGTGATTTTCTTTCACATATCTTAATTCCTTCATATGTCGAAAAAATTTTAAGTGCGTCGGGAGAAGTTTTGACTATTGATTCTTTAATTAAATGTTATTCTTTTAAGTTATAGGTTTTTGTATGCTCGAGAAAACTTTTAGAGACTCAAATGAAAAACAAAAAATGATAAGCAACGACAACATTTTCATACTGAAGTCGAAGCATACAGTAAAAGGATCAAGTCGTACCCAAAAAGTGAAATTTGACATGGGATTTTTTAGGGTGTGTTGATTTCTCAACAGGTTTCGGGCAGTAGCATTCATCTCCTTACTATCATTAGGCCAATGGCCAGGTCAAGGTTGTTAAGAAATACTTGAAAACAATTTTAAGAATAACCGTCAACTCGATCAAATAAAATTGGCATTTAATGTTATATCTGACATTATGGGCCTACCAAACCTCTTTCAAAACTGCAATAGGCTTCTCTCCTTTTCAACTTGTTCATGGATTAGAAGAATTTTTTCCGATTGAATACAAAATCCCTTCACTGAATATTGTTGTTGATCTTCTCCCTGACATGACTCAACTTGAATATCGCCTTGTTTACTTGGAACATATTAATCAAAAACATTGAGATTTTTCTTTTGCAAATGAGGCACATAAGAAATGTGTCAAGTCCCAATACAACAAGTTTTTTCTTCCTAGAGTGTTCTTCGAAGGTGACCTTGTTTTGGTCTATGACCAGGATAAGGATGTGTTAGGAGAAAGAAAGTTTGACCCTTTGTGGCGCAGTCCTTATATCTTAAATGAATTTTGGAAAAAGGGGCTTATGAACTATTTGATTATGAGGGTTATGTGTTGCCAGAGCCAATAAAGGGGCTCTACCTCAAAAGGTACTATGCTTGATCCTTGCGGCTCAAGCACTAGTTATCCTGTAAATAAAGTTTAAATTTTGTATATAGTTTAAGTGTATTTCGCTTTGTTTGTGTTGTTGATGATTGTGCTTCTATTGTATGGAAGATTCCAGGGGATTTGTCAGTTTATGTCAGATTTTTAGATGGTGCCAATCATCGCGCACAGAATGCCGCTTCTACTACTTGGATGATTTATTCACTCACTAACCATCTAGTATCTGTTGGAGGTGTTTGTCTTGGGGAAACTACAAATAATATCCAAGTACAGTGTTGTCATCAAAATTTTGTGAGACGCTTTGTCATATGGCGTTTGATCCCTCCAAGTTTATTTATACTCTCAATTGGTTGTGTCCCAGTTGAATGGTTTATATCATATCTGTGATCCGGTTTTGTTACATTGCTTCCTTAGAGTATGTCTCCTAGAATGATCTTTTGATTTTATTACATACATACATGTTCCTAGATAGTCTAATCTAGTACTGATGAATATGCTAATTACATTCTAGATTGGCATTTTTTATGTCTTTAAGCACAAGCACACAACTTTCACACATGTAAATATTTCATTATTTGCAAGTATATTAAGATAACGCACAAAAATGTGTGTGTGTGTGTGTGTGTGTCCAAAAAGAGGTCCATAATGCAAAAGTTGGGCTTCTAAACCCAAATGTTTATAAGTACAAAATGGTGTCATTGTCACATAAAAGTATAGGCATGTGGTCGATCAACCCTTTCATGGAAAACTACGACTTCGCCAAATGTCGGAAGAGGTGGACCCATGTCTAGGTACACCAACAATGTGTCATTGCATCCCTACTGGCAGATCATCTATGGTGGCCAGAGGGACCAAGCATGTCAAATCATCCATGTTTCTCCCCATGCTCTGCAAGGTCCTAACTGCATAATCACTCAGTCGTGGATCATCTCTTCCTTGACACCTATGTCATGGGAGTCCTACTGGTCTCATAAGAGATTTATATGCACATTTAATAAATAAGTGTTATTAATATGGATCTCACAAAAAGACAAGTTTTTCTTTCCTTTAAGTTGAATCTAATTAAAAAATTAAATAATACAAAATAAAATTTACCTATATCTCCAAGTGTCACACCAGGAGGAACGATTATGTCTAGGCCATGGTAAAAGTCTATCCCAGTGTATGGATAATCATCGATAGTAGGAATTTGGTGAACCCACCAATCAAAAAATTCATCATCAAAGGGATTGAACATTGTTCCCCCTCCTAGGCGTGCCAGTAACTCGGTCCATCAAAGTCGGCCATCATTGTTGGTGTTATTTGACAAAATCTCTCAGGATAATACTCGACACTCTCTCGAAGAATAAATCACAAAGAACACTCCCAAACCCAAATTGTTTTCTCTTCCACAATTTTCAATCTGTAACTTGGGTCTTCACACAAGCAAGCATCGTAGTACTCCAATCAAACATTATGGGCCTTAAGCATTCAATACCACATTTCCTCTGAGACCATGAAGCTAGATGCAAAGATGTTGATCCCATGATCTGTTTCATTGTGTAGAGGATCACTTTCAAACCCAGGTTCACAAAATTCTTTATGGGTATTTGGTTCCCTAACTTCTCGGTCCCATATTCACAATAAACAAGAATATATTGATCAACATTCATGCCAACTACTCTGCGAGTTTTAATATTAACTACTTCTCTTCTCCAATAGAGGCCGGTGATCAAGTATATGTCGTCCATAGTGATGGTCAATGATTAACCATCAAGCATGAATGCCTCCACATATGGATTCCAATAGTCTATAAGGATATTGAGTAAGCTCCTTTGTGCTCGTATGCCACTTGTGAAAGAACCACAGATGAAATTGGGTGGCCCTCTATTTCTCATGCAAATGTAAAATTGGAAAAGATGAAATTGATAGGAAAAGGAAAAAATCTTACTTGGTCCAGACAACTCGTGTTTTCGTCGCTCCAAGCTCCTGCAATCTCTGCTCCAAGGTAAGATGGTTTTGGTCAATTTTGGACAATTTTGGGTAAAATGGTGAAAATGGTATGGTAAATGGTAAATTGTCACTATTTATGAAATTTTAAAACCCACTTTTCCATAGTTTTTTCATTTTTCCTCAATCGAACTAATGTCAATACAATATTGTAGTGTTATGGTTGTCTTTTCAACTAGTACATCTATGCTTTGGGTATATTTTGGTCCTTTTTGGTTGACCAAGTCTTTTTCAAGACTTTAGGTAGGTAATGTTTTCACACAACTGGAATTTTGGAATAGGACCTACATGCCTTGCACTTTTTTCATTAACAATTGTGATCTCCACTTGTCCTTAGGGTCGATCCCATTAACTTGTGACATAAACCCATCTCTCTGCTCAAAATGTCATCTCATTAATGGTAGAGCCTACCTTCCATGGGGATCCTAGTTTAGAATCCCTTCATATTCACATGTCCATACTACAATTTTTTTATTAGGCTCGGGAGTCTTGTTTAGTCCCACCACGACTTTGCATTGAATCATATATCTTCTTCTCAGTCTTTTTTCTGGGCGTTACCCACATGACTCCCTCTCTTAAATTCCAATAATGTTGGCATTTATTCGGATCCTTCAATAAGTATTGTATTGTTTATTTTCATATAGGGTAGGTTTCACTCTTCCTGCACTATGCATCTATCCAAATTAACCACATATATGTCATAGGATCAACCCCATTTTTTAGTGGCACTACACCTTTAGAGTTGCTTGAAGGTGTCGCTTACAGATGGTAGATATTGCCTCTCCATGGGTGTCCTATTTAGTACCTCACTAGCATTTTTGACACCTATGCTATAGTATTCTCATAGGCTCAGAAGCCCTTTGTATTCCTAACATGTTGTTGCATTGAAGCCTCATGAGTTCTTCTCAATATATTTCTAGCTAATGTACCCACAAGGCTTCCAAAATTTGGTTGATTTGTAATTACATTGCATATTAACCACTTGCGCTTTTAGGCCTAACGTCAACTTCAACTTGTTATTGTTGAACCATTCTCTTATGCATTCCTACTAGTTCCTAGCCTTGCAATTTATGCCTTTGCAACTTGACACCTTAATTCTGGAGGAAACATCCCCTGAGTGTCCTTATCCTACACATGTTTCCTTTCATTGAGCATGGATATGTTCCTTGCATTTTGGAACTAGTTTTCTTTCCCACGACAATCATTTCCTCCACTTTACTATAGCATTATTTTATTCTTTTTCAGGATTTAATAATATGAAAAAAAGAAAAAGAAATAAAAAAAACAAAAAGAGGAGGAAATCATCTATCTCTTTTGGTGGCAACAGTCTTATTGCCCTTGAAAAAAGAACAATCTTTGAGTCAATGTCTCAATATTTTGGGTTTAGTATGGCTTTAGAAGACTTTGTCTCATTGTTGAACATAATCTCTTCCAATTGCTTATTCTTCCAACCATATGGAGCATTTGTTGATGCCTCCTATGTCACGAACATATCCCATTCTGTAATTCATGTTGCCTAAGTCACATAATGTGTCGTGTTTTTTTTCAAGGGAATTTTTAGCCCAAGTCGTCCATTTTGCAACAAGTATCTGACCTTTCAAGTCAGCCTTCCCATGTTAGTCAAGTATGTCTCATAATCACAAGTATCTTTTTCTCTCACTCATGCTAGTATAGAAGGTCCCCATTGACTTCTTGTCGGTAGTTCTTCTCTTATCGACTCTGAGACATTTCTCTGAGAGCATGACCTAGAGTTACACCCTAGGCCTATTTCCATTATTGATAGGTGACCTTGTGCTCAAAAAATGACAAAACATCATTGATCATTGACTTAGTTTTTTCCCTTGTGTTCAACGTCAAAAATAATCATCACATATAGAGATTTGTGTAGTACCTTGGTTTCCATTTGATCCCATTGGTGGATTCCTCATTTTTGTCAGTAGTTTCCATTATTTTATACTATTCAGAGAGTCTTTGTCGTGCGTTATTCCATCTGGTGCATGTCAAAGTCATACCTTGGTGTTGTCCTTAGAATCTATCTCTCTGAGTCCTTCTAAGTATTTGGCCTTCTACTACCCCTCGTGTTGGATGATGGAGGATGCCTTAATTCCTTCCTTCCAACGGATCTCTTCCTATTGATTTCAAAATATCT
>SNQJ01S0096078.1:29496-41309 GCA_010110895.2 Picea sitchensis
TCTGGGACATAGATCTAGAGTCATTTTTTGGTACCTTGGGGCATGTAGTCATCAATGGAAGGTTCCCTCTCTATTGACAGTGGGAATACATCAATGTCCCCTACTCGATAGATTCTACCAGGTGTTCGACACCAACTCATTCATTCACACTTGTTATATTGTACCATGGTACCTTGAATCCCATTATCATGATGAGCGGGTCATCTCATGTTTGTTAATGTTATACATCAATGATTGGTAATCAAATAGTGTCTCACTATGTTCAACCCCAACACATCTATTTACATGGTGTATACTTGTAGCACGATGGATCATTTTGAAGACTTCAGGTGAAGTACGAGCATCAAATATTTTGTGCTCCTACACGACATATTGTACCACTCCTCATACATCGCTACTTGTAGAGGATCAACCTGTTCACTCCATTGACTCTAGATATCCTCTGATTTTGGTTGTAAGACATAGCTCCATTGTGTATCTATTCGTGGATATGAACTATTTTTCATGGATCCACTATGTATTCATTGTGGCCATGATTTCTACTTTATATATCACATGGATCCACTATGTATTATTTGTGGCCATGGATATCAGTCATACTTTCATATGTGCCATGGATCTGTAGTGTAATTGATTTGCGGCCATGCTTACATCACTCTTGAGCATGGGTATGCCCAAATTAGGAAGATAATACTCTTACTTGATCTCTGTTGGTGGTTCATGTTCTTGGATCAATTGTTCAGAAAATTTCATTGGCTCTACTTCATTGTATCCTCACCTCTCGAAGTTATAATGTATTTTGGCCATCAATTTCCCTTCCAACCTCACACATTAGGAGGAATTTGTTATACCATAATGTTCCACATCAGTTGCATTTGTGAGATGTCTTAGTCCTTATCCCTAGCTTGCAAATCCAAATCCCATACTCCTGCATCAAGTTCATATAAAAAACAATATTTTTGTTTCCATTCCACCGGTCATCAGTGTGCAACCCGCGGATGTCCATGCTTTTCTAATGTGAAAACAGCAGATGCCCTAAAAAAATTTGAAAAATAAAATAATTCCACATTTTTGAGTATTTTTTTCGGTTGGGCTCGTTCCCAAACTCCCCTGAGCCTTTAAACAACAGAATTCAACCACCTCAACCCCTTGAGGATGGTATAAAGGCACCTTTGAGGGAATAAATGAAGATGACAACCAAGGTAAAAAGTTATGTTGTTGAATCTGCAAACTTCCCTATCTCCCTTCATCCTCTGAGTAGCATCCCCTTGTTATGGAACGTTCTTTCCATTACTCTTTCTTTTCCTTTATATGACCATAGGGTGTGTTCCTATCCCTTTTGGGTCATCCGAAGAAGGGAAATTCTATTGATTTGATGCTTGAAGGTGATCTAGATTTATACAGGAACACAATGAAATACAAAAATACACATAAACACAGATATGCAGCGGAAATAAAACTTCATTTCATTAACAACAAATGACTGAAATATGCTTATAGACAAAATGGAAATAAAACAGCTAGGGCGCTGGTAGCTTATCTCTGAGAAGAGATGTGGAGACTAATGGCCTCTTAAATATGTGTTACAATGAGGCTCGAAGGCCTATATATTATTGAGAAACAATGGAAAACCCTAAACATCCAAAAACCTAACCTTAGGAGATGAAGCACCAGAATATGGGCCCCGTCGAGGTAAATTGGTACATCAATTTCACGGGGTCATAACTTTAGCATACTATCTACATTTGACGCACATGATACATCATTAGAAAGATCTATCTGAGAACTACACTGCTAACGATGAATATCGAGTCTGGAAAGAACCCATATTCGTTACAGGATTGATGCCAAAAAAATGTCATTTAGGGCCTCAAAACGGCTTCGGAAGTTCAGGACCGGAAAAACTGCTAAAAAAAGTAAATTGTGCTACAATTAAGGAAACTAAAAAACCGAAAGAAAAAATGGTGTGGTTCCAAGTGGAATAGGTGGGTGGCCAAAAATATCCACCTGGATCATTCCTCCCCCCTTAGGAAGCAATGGTCCCCATGGCATTGAGATCCTCCATGAGATGAGGAAACTTCTGCTAAACTTGGTCCCTGGTGAGCCACTTTCCCTGGTGAAGGAGTTGGCTTGCTTTGACAACTTGATATAGATGGATCCTCTGATCAGGGGTGTTCTTGATCCATGTTTCCATAATCCAATCAGTTGTGGCTTGTTCCATGCAATATGTGTTTAACTTTGTTTTTGTGAGGTCTTCTTCCATGTTGGATGTGTCTAGTAGAGGTGGAAAGTAGGGTCGAAGGATGTCCATATTGAACACTGGGTGAAGACCAAGGAATGGTGGAATATTGAGCTCAAAGGCATTGTCCCCTACAGCCTTGTTGATGGTGTATGGCCCATATCGAAGCAGGTGAATCTTGCGATAGAGTCCAGTAGGGAACTCATTTTGCAAATGTAACCACACTTTGTCGCCCACCTGGAATTTGTGTGGCACCCGAAGTTGATCATGTCACTTATTGTAATTAGCATTGGCACTGTCCAAGATGTCATGAAACTGTTGGTGGATGTGATGAATGTGATCAATGAAGTTTTTTTCCTTGTCATCCTCAAACTGGACATGGGTTGAATCTGCCTGAGTAGCCGCAAATGGCATGGCTACATCAATGGGACATAGTGGATTGAATCCCAAGCCCACCTGAAAGGGGTTATGGCTAGTTGATCTATGGAGAGACTGGTTGTAGCTGTGTTGTACATAGGGGAGGCTCTCATCCCATGTGAGTGGATGTTTTGAGTTGTACATGTGTAGAATGTTTACGATCATCCGGTTAATGACCTCTGTCTGACCATCAATTTGCCGATGGAAATATTTGGACTTGGTAAGCTTGGTGTCTAGCATCAACCAGATTCTAGACCAAAATGTACTAAGGAACATGTTGTCCTGATTTGAGATGATATACTATGGGATCCCAAAGTGTACCCACACTTGTTCAAAGAAGAGTTTAGCAGTTGCTTCTGCTATGATATTCTTCTTGCAGGCCATCATAATGGACATCTTCAAGAATATGTCGACGACCACAAAAACACAGTCATTTCCATGCTTAGTATAAGGAAGGCATGACATGTAATCCATGGAGATGGATTCCCAAGGTCTACTAGGGGTAGGCAGCGGAGTTTAGAGGCCTTGCTTCTTGATGGTCAGTTTGGAAATGGTGCAAGCAGTGCAAGACTTGATGTACATCCTGACATCATGTCGAAGGTTTGGCCAATGGAAATAATTTTGTAGTACTGCCATGGTTTTATCAACCCTGAAATGCCCAGTGACCCGACTGTAGTGCGCCTCCCAAATAATCTTGGAATGCTCACTTGAAGGAACACAAAGGTGTTCTAGGTAACAAAGCAGGGCATCCTGGAGGTGAAAATTAGGAACTTATTACCCTCCAAGAGAGTATTGTATGTGTGGTGGAATTCTGGATCACTTTTGTAGAGAAGTGGCCAATCAGAAGTCTCGTTCCCAGAAGCGTTGAGCACTGTGGTTAGCGAAATGATAGGTGTTCGGCTGAGGTAGTCTGCAACATTATTGGTCTTCCTTTCTTGTACTTAATGTTCAAATGAAACAACTACAGGTATGTTGACCACTTCTGATGGAGATTGTTCTGCAACTTCCCTTGTGTCTGTATCAACTGCAAGGGTCAGTGGTCTATGTGGATGACCATTTCCTTTCCCAAAATGAAATGCTTCCATTGTCGGCAAGCCTGCACAATGGAATACATCTCTTTGTCATAAGTGGGATACTTCCAGACTGTGTTGGAAAGTGTCTCACTGTGATATGCCACTGGATGCCCCTATTGAGTAAGGACTTCCCCAATAGCATAGTCAAAAGCATCTGTCTCGATCTCAAATGGTTGTTGCAAGTTTGGTAATGTCAGCACTAGTGTAGAGTAGAGGCAATGCTTCAACTCTTCAAACTCATTATGTTGAGATTCAGACCAAAAGAATTTTTATTTCGCTCCTCCCTTAGTGACTTGACTCAAGGGCCAAGTGATATGAGAGAATCCCAACATGAACCTATGGTAGAAATTGGCAAGACCCAAAAAAATGTGAAGCTCTGTTAGGGTGGTTGTGGTTGGCCAATCCTGAATGACTTGGATCTAGGTTGGATACACATGTAGACCCCACTCATTAATAATGTATCCCGGATACTGAACCTGGGTCATGCCAAATCTACACTTCTCCAAATTAGCACACAACTTGTGTTGCCACAGTATTTGGAGGACCTATTGGATGTGGTGGAGGTGCTCTTCCCAAGTCTGGTTGAAGATAAGAATGCCATCCAAGTACACCACTACAAATGATTTGGTGAATGATCACAATATTTCATCCATTAGCCTCATGAAGGTTGGAGGGGCATTCGTCCACCCGAAAGGCATGACCAACCATTCAAAAAGGCCCTCCTTGGATTTGAAGGCAGACTTCCACACATCCGAGGGTTCGATTGGTACCTGGTGATACCCAAACTTCAATTCGATCTTGTTGAAATATTTCTCTCCCTTTAGTTGGTCCAAAAGGTCATCAATCTATGGGATCAGGTACCTATTCTGGACAGTGATCTTGTTCAGCACCCGATAGTCAATGTAGAGTCTCCATTTCCCATCCTTCTTCTACACCAGTACGATCGGGCTCCCACAAGGTGATGAACTTGGTTGTATGTGACCTTTCTTCAACACCTCCTGAATCTGCCTCTTGATTTTGTCATTATCCAGAATAGAGCGCTAATAGATTGGTCCAATGGGAAGCGATGCACCTAGGGTCAGATCGATGGGGTGCTTGACCTGGCAGTTTAGAGGCACCCCTGTGGGGGAGGTGAAGATGTCCTCTTACTTCTCCATGACCTTATCAATCTGTTGTTGTCATGCAGAGGGGCCCTGTCTAGAGGTCATGGCCATAGTCTTCTTCTTTCCCTCAGTGTGAATCATCAAGAAAACAAATTTCTTGGTTTTGGCAATGAGCTTATTGCATTTTTTTACAGTAACCAAAGAGATGGTTGTAGGTGGTTCTATTTCCGGTATCTTGTACAGCATATTTCCCAAAGTAATAATAACACCATGAGGCCTGGACTCATACACAACGTGTCGCTTCCACAAGTATGGTTGGTCTAATAATACATCAGAAACATCAAGAGGAGCAATGTCACATAATACCTCATCCGTGAAGGCCTGGATGTTGTAGGTAAGGCAGTATTGATGCCTGACATGGAGGTCTCGTCCTTGGTGCAGCCACTCGATGGTCTATGGTTGTGGGTGTGTTGTGGTCAGCAAGCCTAGCCATTTGATGACCTTTACTGAGATGAGGTTCTTCTAGCTCCCATTGTTGACAATGAACTATAACAAGTGACCCTATACCCACATCTGGGAATGGAAGAGGCACTCTGCCTACTCTGGATCTTCTGGTTCCTTCTTTTGGATCTTCATGGTGGAAAAGGTGGTGTTGGGCTCCGCATTGATAATATGCTTCCCCCTATCATTCCCCTTGTCAGGTTCTGATTCAGATTCAAAGGCTCCATCGGATTCAAAATCCTTCAACTCTGATACCAGTGACTGCTTGCCCCAACACTCACTTGTGTTGTGAATGGAGCTCTTATGGAACTCACACAACTTCCCTGTGTCCTTTTTTGGCTTCGTGATGTTTTTATTTGCTTCTGGATTTGGAGGGTTGTCCTGGGTCACCCTGCCTTGGCTTGGTCCTTTGTTCGGTAGTTTGGGGGTACCTTTCCCTTGCTACTAATTCACAGACCCAAAGTCTCGCTTCTTCTATTTGAACTCCTGCTCAATCTTGGTAGCATATCGGTATGCCGCACCAAGTGAGGAGATGTCGAGGAACTCCATTTCCTTCTGAATGTATATATGAAAACAACTGTAGTACTTTAAAACCAAATGTTTCTCCGAATCTTTGATACCCAACTTTGTGCGTAGGGTATGAAACAGATTCGTCAGCTCATGTACATCTTGGTCCCTTTGTTGCCACAGCATAGTCCATTGTATGTATTTGTCCTCATAGCTACCCATGGGATAATATTGTTCCTTGATGGAATCTCGGAAATAATTCGAAGTGGGTGTGACCAAGAACAGAGAGGGTTCCCCCTCGCTCTGCTGCTCCCAGTAGGTTTCCCACCAGTCCTTGACATGGGGGGCATCTTTAAGGAGTGCAAAAAAAATCCTTTCTCGGTCAGAAAAGACATGAACCAAGAAGTATCCTTCTAACATATTCAAGCATCTATCTATGACATCTACATCTATTTATCCCTCAAATATGGGAATGTCAAACTTTACTTGTACCTTACAAGGAGTGGCGCCTCCAGAGTGGTTGTTGGATGTAGATGTGTTGCCAATGGGAAGTTGTTGAAGGATCTGGGAAAAGTTGTCCATCATCGCATTCCTTTGTTTCTTGAGGGCCTCCTCGAGCAATAATTTGATAGGATATCCTACTCTCTCATATTTATTTTCTTCCCCCATGGGCGGTCATCAGGGTTTCCGAGGCTGATCTTGGAACTGTTCAACCAGATCGAGCCCTAACTCCGTATACCCCGACCTCGTTGGGGACATGCAAAGAAGGATCGAGAAAGAGAAGACTGCTCTAATACCATTGATCCATATTTATGCAAGAACACAATGAAATACATAAATACACATAAACGCAGAGATGTAGAGGAAATAAAACTTCATTTCATTAACAAAAAATGACTGAAATATTCTTATAGACATAATGGAAATAAAATAGCTAGGGTGTTGTTAGCTTATCTCTGAGAAGATATGTGGTGGCTACTGGCCTCTAAACTCTGTGTTACAATGAGGCTCGAAGGCCTATATATTATTGAGAAACAATGGAAAACCCTAAACATCCAAAAACCTAACCCTAGGAGATGAAACACCAAAATATGGGCCCCGTCGGGGTAAATTGGTACATCAATTTCCCGGGGTCATAACTTTGGCATAGTATCTCCATTTGATTCACATGATACATCATTGAAATATCTATCTGAGGAATACACTACTGGAAGCAAATATCGAGTACGGGACAGACTCTTATTCATAGGAGGTTTGATGCCAAAAAAACATCGTTTAAGGCCTCAAAATGGTTCCGGAAGTTCAGGACCCGAAAAACTGTTAAAAATAGTAAATTGTGCTACAATTAAGGAAACTGAAAAATTGAAAGAAAAAATGGTGTGGGTCCAAGTGGAATAGGTGGGTGGCCACCAATATCCACCTGGATCATTCCTCTCCCCTTAGGAAGAAATGGTCCCCATTGTGTTGAGTTCCTCCATGAGATGAGGAAACTTTTGTTGAACTTGGTCCCTAGTGAGCCAATTTCCCTAGTTAAGGAGTTGGCCTGCTTTAACAACTCGATATAGCTAGATCCTCTGTTGCTGGGTATTCTTGATTCATGTGTCCATAATCTGATCAATTGTGGCTTGTTCCATGCAATCTGGGTTTAACGTTGTTGGTGTGAGTTGTTCTTCCATGTTGGATGTGTCCATTAGAAGTGGAAAGTAGGGTAGAAGGTGGTCCACATTGAACACTAGGTGCAGACCAAGGAATGGTGGAATACTAAGCTCAAAGGCATTGTCCCCTATATCCTTGGTGATAGTGTATGGCCCATATCGGAGCTGGCGAATCTTGTACTAGAGTCCAGTGAGGCGCTCCTTTTGCAAATGTAACCACACTTTGTCACCCACCTAGAAGTTGTGTGGCACCCGATGTTGATCATGTCATTGCTTGTACTTAGCATTGGCTCTATCCAATATGTCATGAACCTGTTGGTGGATGTGTTGAATGTGCTCAATGAAGATGTTTTCCTTGTCAAGCTCAGACTGGACATGGGATGAATCTACCTAAGTAGCCGCAAATGGCATGGCTACGTCAATGGGACATAGTGGTTGGAATCCCAAGCCCACCTGAAAGGGTCTGTGGTTGGTTGAGCTATGGAGTGCCTAGTTGTAGTTGTTTTGTACATAGGGAAGGATCTCATCCCATGTGCGTGGATTCTTTGAGTTGTACATGCGTAGAATGTGTACGATCATCCGGTTGACGACCTCTGTCTGGCCATCAGTTTGCAGATGGAAAGTTGTGCACATGGTAAGCTTGTTGTCCAGCATTGACCATAGGATGGACCAAAATGTATTGAGGAACCTATTGTCATGATATGAGATGATAGACTGTGGGATCCCAAAGTGTACACACACTTGTTCAAAGAAGATTTTAGTAGTGGCTTCTACTGTGATATTCTTCTTGCAGACCATCATAATGGACATCTTCGAGAACCTGTTGACAACCACAAAAACACAGTCATTGCCATGCTTAGTAGAACGAAGGCCCGACATGTAATCCATGGAGATGGATTCCCAAGGTTGACTAGGGGTAGGCAGTGGAATATAGAGGCCTTGCTTATTGAAGGTCAATTTAGTAATGGCACAAGCAATGCAGGACTTGATGTACTTCCCGACATCATGTCGAAGGTTCAGCCAATAGAAATACTTTTGTAGTATTGCCACGGTTTTCTCGACCCCAAAATTCCCAGCGACCCGACTGTAGTGCACCTCCCAAATAATCTTGGCATGCTCGCTTGAAGGAACACAAAGGTGTCCTAGGTGACATAATAGGGCATCCTGCAAGTGAAAATTAGGAACTTGCTTACCCTCCAAGAGCGTGTATGTGTGGCAAAATTCTGGATCACTTTTGTAGAGAAGAAGCCAATCAGAAGCCTTGTGCCCACAAGAGTTGAGCACCATGGTTAGCGCCATGATAGGTGGTCGGTTGAGGCAGTCTACAACATTATTGGTGCTTCCTTTCTTGTACTTAATGTTCAAATGAAAAATTTGCAGGTATGTGGACCACTTCTGATGGCGATTGTTATACAACTTCCCTTGTGTCTATATGAATTGCAAGGGTCAGTGCTCTATTTGGATGACCATTTCCTTTCCCAAAATGTAATAATTCCATTGTCGGCAAGCCTGCACAATGGAATTGATATCTTTGTCATAATTGGGATACTTCGGGACTGTGTCGGAAAGTGTCTCATTGTGATATGCCACTAGATGCCCCTACTGATTAAGGATTGCCCCAATAGCATAGTCGAAGGCATCTGTCTCGATCTGAAATGGTTGTTGCATGTCTGATAATGTGAGCACTGGTGCAGAGCATAGGTAAATGATTCAACTCTTTGAATGCCTTCTGTTGAGATTTAGAAAAAAATAATTTTTCTTTCACTCCTCCCTTGGTGACTTGACTCAAGGGTCAAGTGATATGAGAGAATCCCAACACGAACATGCGGTAGAAATTGGAAAGACCGAAAAAGTTGCGGAGCTCTGTTAGCGTGGTTGGGGCTGGGCAATCCTGAATGGCTTGGATCTTGGCTAGATCCACATGCACCCCCCGCTCATCAATAATGTATCCGATATATTGAACCTGGGTCATGCCAAAAGTGCACATCTCCAAATTGGCACACAACTTGTGTTGCCGCAGTGTTTGGAGGACCTGTCGGATGTGCTGGAGGTGCTCTTCCCAAGTCTGGCTGAAGATCAGAATGTCATCCAAGTACACCACTACAAATGAGTTGGTGAATGGTTTCAATATTTCTTCCATTAGCCTCATTCATATAGGTGGATATTGATGGCCACCCACCTTTTCCAACTAGCTCAAAATAGTTTTTTTGGCAATTTTGGTAATTTACTATTTTTAGCAGTTTTTAACTTATGGGGCCATTTGAGGCCCTAAACGATGTTTTTGGGAAAACGGAGAGCGATATAGGAATTCCTTCGATATTTCCACCAAAATGAATCTCCTCAATGATACCTTTCCAATGTGCTAACATGCGCCTAAAGCAGAGATCGTATGCAAAATTTACGACCACAAGAATTTGATGTACTAACTTACCCAAATGGGGCCCACATGACTTTTGGCGCTTCATCTCCTAGGGTTAGTTTTTTGGATTTCTAGGATTTTTGGAATTCCTGTTTATTGTAAAAAGGCCTCCAGAGCCTCATTTTAATCATCTTCTTGCAAATGCGAGTAGCCATCACATCTCTTCTAAGAGATAAGCTGCCAACATTCTAGCAACTCTTTCACTCTGTATTTTTATAGTCTCTCTACATTTATTTGATTAATATAAATTGTTTATTATTGTATCTTTGTTTTTATGGTTGCATCTTTGATACATTTATGTTATATTATTGGATATCCATGATATCTCTGTGCATTTCTTTATTATATCTCCGCTCTCATTTTGTGTCGAAAATAATCTGGATCACTCATGAGGGTTGCAGGGGCATTCGTTAACCCAAAAGGCATAACCAGCCATTTGAAAAGGCCCTCCTTGGATTTGAAGGTAGTCTTCCACACATATAAGGGTTCAATTGGTACCTAGTGATACCCAAACTTCAATTCGATCAGACTGAAATATTCTTCCCCCTTGAGTTGGTCCAGATAGTCATCAATCTGTGGGATCGATTCCTATTCTGGACAATGATCTTGTTCAACACCCGATAGTCAATGCAGATTCTCCAATTCCCATACTTCTTCTATACCAGCATGATCGAGCTCCCACAAGGTGATGAACTTGGCTGGATGTGACCTTTCTACAACATGTCCTGAATATGCCTCTTGATTTTTTCATTCTCCGGAACAGAGCACCGATAGATTGGTTCAATGGGCAGTGGTGCACCTGGGGTCATATCGATGGGGTTATTGACCTGGTAGTGTAGAGACACCCTTGTAGGGGAGGTGAAGATGTCCTCATACTCCTTACGACCTTATCCATCTATTTTTTTTGTGCAGAGGGGCCCTGTCTAGAGGTCATGGCCATAGTCTTCTTCTTTCCCTCAGGGCGGATCATCAGGAAAACAAATTTCCTGGTTTTGGCAATGAGCTTACTACATTGTTTTACAGTAACCAAAGAGATGGTTGTAGGCGGTGCTATTTCCGGTATCATGTACAGCTTATTGCCTAAAGTAATAATAACAACATGAGGCCTAGACTCATACATAGCATGTCTCTTCCACAAGTATGGTTGGCCTAATAATACATCAGAAACATGAAGAGGAGAAATGTCAAATAATACCTCATCTGTGAAGGCCTTGATGTTGTAGAGAAGGCAGCATTGTTGGCATATGCGGAGGTCCTATCCTTGGTGCAGCCACCTGATGGTGTATGTTTGTGGGTGTGTTATGGTCAACAAGACCAGTCATTTCATGACCTCTACTCATATGAGGTTGTTCTAGCTCCGGTTGTCGACAATGAACTGCAACGGGGAACCCTTTACCCACATCTAGGAATGGAAGAGGCACTCTGCATCCTCTGGATCATTTGGTTCCTTATTCTGGATCTTCATGGTGGAAACGATGGTGTTGGGCTTGTTATCCTCGATATCTAGGGATAACTAGGAGATTGTTGGTCACTATAATTGCTTAATTAATTTCAAACAACCAAGTGAAACATAAATTATCAACCTAGGGAAGTCTTTTGTTTCAAAGATAGCTGCGCACTATATATGCTCAATTCCAAAAGCACTTAGTGTTGTATTAAAGAAATCATTCTATCTAAACTTGCTGAAGTGAACTGAGGTTCTGAATTGAATCACAGGAAAGAAATCTCCCTATTGCAATTCTTTATGGGAATTCTAGATTACATTTAAAATAACATTGCAATGGGTAAGAACAACTATCTTGCAATCAGAGAACAGGACCCTTACTCTCAAACAGAGACTCAGTGCTAACACTCTTTCATGAAAATAATAATGCAGAAAACAATAAGCTCTATCTAACA